>OY747719.1:12999146-13126646 GCA_963556495.2 Valencia hispanica | reverse complement strand
ATGTTTTATGAGAAACTCAATTTCAACATTTAAATCACTGAAATGAGTTATATTCTTAGTAAAGCACTCATTTATTGGGATACACATGTATACTTTTTGTTAATCCCAAACCTTGTCTGCAGTGTTTTTAATGTCACCTGAAGTTAGCTTTTTAAACCTTGAATTTTTCTTTCTTCAAAGAATTAGACTCAAACCCACCCTGTTTGTGTTAAGATATTCATTTCAAAAATGAAATGTTATAAGTCAGACCCCCGAAGCATCTTTATAGAGTGGATGGTGATGTCGTGGGCTTGAAGGACCTCCCTTAGCAGTCAGTCTTGCAGCAAATCTGGTAGTCCTCTGACTGAAGATTGTAACAGTATGACAGCAGAGGCGACTTTCCACAGCAACATGTCCTGGAGATCGGTTGTTGGCAAGCACTGATAATCTACCTCATTTGCTTTTCAAATCAAATCAAACTTTATTCATAAAGCACTTATCATACAAAATTGCATCTCAAAGTGCTTTTGCTGCTCCGCTTCAAATCTATTCGGCTGTATGGTTAGAAAGCCGAGGAGAGAGGACAATTTTAATAGGGGATATGATCGATGGATCAATAGTTTGAACAACCTCCTTCAAAAGTACCTCGTTGCCATGGTTACACACCATAACAACTGTCTGAAAGTTTTAAAAAAAAATTGAGCAAAACTCCTTCCAGCTGCACAGCATCCAGAACTCGAGGGAGTAATTGTCCAAACGTGTAACACCTCAACTAAAAAAATAAGAACACCAGTCTACAAAAAGAAGCAGTCAGAACTAACTTAACAGAGCTCCTCCAACAGCATGGTGCTGCCACCATGGGAGGCCCAATTATAGAAAATAAGACCATCATAGTGAACCTGACATTTTGTGTTACGTTGCAGGTCTCTTGTCCTGACCAACAGATGAGCTGGCTATACGTTTTTGACCTGCTCCCTGATGTAAAAGCAGACGTTACGGTCGTAGGTCCCCGTTCTACTAAGAACTTGAGTTTGAATCCAAACTACAGATCCAGCATGGAGTGCAGCATGAGGGCAGAGCAATCAGCCTTATTCTCATTCTATACCCGTCTGTTGGGCCCCTGCACTGATTTATTAGCTTCAAATTACACCCAGACATAAAATTATGCTTTTATTCCCTCTAATACTCTGGGGAAACAGTTGGAGAGCAAATCGGTGAAGATTTAATCAGTGGGCATATTATAAGAGTTGCATGTTTCATGAATGCTAAAATGAGATAAATGAATACAAACACAATTATCATTAGGATGCAATTATCTTGACTGATTCACCAGTTTATGGTGATTATCTGTGATTTAAGAAGCAAATATCCTAATTGCACTTTGAACATCTTATGTCAACACCCCTCCTGCTGATCATCTGAATAAGTGAAACATTACACTTTTTTTTTAATGTAGGAAGGTTATTAAATAATTTGATGGGTACCAACAAAAGTGCAGTAGATCTAAGGCAGTTCCATGTTTTATCTGAACTGATATTAACATCTCTAACATGGTTTCCGTCACAGAGTCTTCCACGCATCGTGGTGCAGTCGGCCAGTGTTGAAGAGGACATGTGCAAACATCAGCAGCCAGTAAGTTCCTCCTTTAACCCAAACAGTGTTTCATGTGTCTGTAGATGCACGGTATGCAGTGCAGCATTCCACAGTTAGTTTATAGGGAGCCATATGGCATTTGTTTGACTATTTCTGTGTAATCAGTCTAATTTAATCTAATGGGACTTTCCCACTCCAGCACTCTGACTTGAATATATGTATTATTTATGGTGCGCTTTCTGATTTAGTTTTTGGTTTCTGTTACTTAAATGGTTCAGATTCTAAAACAAATTTTAGTACAATGCAAAGATGACGAATAAATACAACAAGCTATTTTCAAATTATAGTTTCATTTATTGAGGGGGAAAAGTCATCAAGCTTTGATAACCGGCAATAAGTTTTTACAACACTGTGGAGGAGTTTTGGTCCACTCTTCTCTGCAGAATAATTTTAATTTAGACACATTTGAGGTATTTCAACCATAACTGGTCTGCTTAACTAAATGCGTCAGCTTCTCAATGGGACTTAAATCCAGGCTTGGAATTGGCCGCTAAAAATAATCCTTGGTTTAGTTTCTTCTTTGAGCAAAGACCCTAACCCAAGGGCCCTTCAATTTAAGGCAGTGTTGTAGTCAAGTCACTATCTTTCGAGTCCCAGTCACACGTAAGTCCTTAGCAATCAAGTCCAACTGCAAGCACAAGTCACATAGAATTAGTCCAAGTAGAGTCCAAGTCAAGATGCTAGGTCCTACAGGACAAGTCCCAAAAAGAATGTACCAGTCCAAGTCACGTCATAATCACCTGAAAGCAAGTCAAAAATAAGAGAGTAGGGTGTAGATTTTAAGACTAGAATAATGACAGCCATACATGGTTTACTTTGTAAAAAAAAAAATCATAATCAATACCCCCACGCTATCACCAAGCTAACACAGTAGCATGTGCAAAATAACTAAACATGCTTAAAGTAAAACTGAAAACAATAAATAATCATGTCAGTCATACACCAACAAATGTTTTGGGAAGTTATTCAATTTGTCCAGAAATCTGACCTCATATAACAAGCTAACATTAGCATCGGCTGCATGCCAATTCCAACAATAAAAAATTTCACATGTGTGAGTTTAAGTCCTAACATTGCAAGTTGCAGCCATGCTTGATTTGCGACGTTGCAGAATATTTCCCTACAAGTCTTAGGGAGTATTATAATGTTTCTTTGTAAATCTGAGAGTATTATTTTTGAACAACGATGGTTTTGGCCTTGGGACTCTCCCATGAGTTTCCTTCCTGTTGTTGAATCATGACCTTAACAGAGGCAAGTGAGGCCTGCAGAGCTTTATAAGATGTTCCGGGATCTTTTATAAACTTTTGGATGAGTCCTTGATTCATTCTTTGAGTAATTTTGTTCAAGCTTAACATGAGGTAGAGACAAAGAAGTTTAATACTACCGAAGGAAGGAAGGGAGCTAACATGTGCAACACCAGATGATTGTAGCTCTGCAAAATGCCTGTTAATCAGCCACGAATTGAAATCAGGTGTGTTGAAGCAGGGAAACATCTAAAACATACAAGGCGGTTTGCCTTGAGGAGCAGGGTTTAAAAACACTGAGCTAAAGTGTGCGGCTAACCCAACCCTACTCTACCCCTAACCCTAGAACCGGTGTTCTCTTACCTTGCAAACTGGATGGCAGTAAAATAGTAGAACACCACAAAAATGGTTTTGGTGTGTTAATATTGATGTAAGAAAGATGAAATACTTGGCGAATGGGCAATGAGGATATCAAAACAAGAAATGCAATCACCTTATAAACTTGGTCTCAAATTGCTGAAAAGATCTGATGCATTACCGTGGAAATATGGAAATTAAACATTTATCACACTTTTTATGATGGGAAAAGTTTTGGGCCCAAGTGTAATACATTTTAACTGATGCCTGAAGGGTAGACCTTAATTCTAAATGTACATTACCTGTACCTGCAACTAGCATGAGATTGTATTTTTATCCAGGTTCCCTTTGAGGAGATGGCTCCTGCTGATGTCCAAACGGAGATCCCTAGATCCGTCCCCCTCCCACCTCCAATCATCCCAAAGACTGAGGACTTCAGCTCTAGTTCAGTTAGCGACACATCCAGCGGATACGTGTTGTCCAACATGTCCACCACAAGGCTTTCAGATGTCTACACACTGAGCTGGGACCTGCCTAGTTTGGTGCCAGATGAAGTTGAGGAAGACAATGAAGTGATGGAGTTCTCATCTGAGAAGCTAGGTTTAACCAAAGAGGCAACTGCCTTGAGCACCGACCAGAGTTTATTCAAACAAAAGCAAACTCAGGCAGAGTCAGATCTCAGTGAAAAAGAGCCAGATCAGTCTCTGTCCATTGATTTAAAGGGTCTGGATGAAGCTGCTACAAGTACAGAAAGACAGTCAGTAAACCAGGCTAAACAAAACCAAGTCCCAGCTACTGATACTACTGAATTACAACGACCAAACAGTTCAGAGAACCACACAGAATCAGTGGTAGAACAAAACGGTGAACAGGGAGACTCCAAGCAAATGGATCCCTCCAAAGGTTCTCCAGCAAAACATCCTGATGATGTTGCGTCAAATGAAAACTGTGAGCAGTTACTGACCTGTAATACCCAACTGTCTGACCGACCAGAGGAAACTCTGGTAGAATCTGTTGCTCCACAGCACCAGGAACAAGACCAGACAGCTTTTGAAAGTATTCAAGATCCAGCTCCAAATGTGACCCAAGCTCCTACTGCTCAACCAAATGAAGACTCTAACCTTAAAGATTCGCCCCAAGAAGAATCTTCGTCTGAACCCTTAGGTACAAACAGCACCCTCATCCAAACCTCAGCCGCAGTTCAGTTCAGTCAGAAACCTCCTTCTGATTCTTCCACTAAAACTGCTACCGGTGCCACTCACTCCTCCAAGTCCAGCTTGTCAGCAGTCAACCCCTTCAAGATCCAGAAAGTCAAGTCTTCAGACCTCAGGTCTTTCCAGCAGATTGTGAGTGAAGAAGGCAGCAAACCGGCACAGATGGGGCGGGTGGGCAGCCTCGGGGCAGGACTCAACCTCTCGGTGCCAGCAGAGAGCCTGGAAAGTATCTCTGACTTAGAGGAGGGAGAGGGAGACGAAGCCGCTTCAGACCTTCTTCCCGACTGGTTGAAAGAAGGGGAGTTTGTGACTGTGGGGACCAATAAGAGCGGGACAGTGCGTTACGTCGGCCCCACAGATTTTGCCGAGGGTACCTGGGTTGGAGTGGAACTGGAGGTCCCAGCAGGTAAGAAGCCTGACTCATAATACTGATCTGTAGAATTCTCTTAACCTTACCTCAGTGTTGCTGAGAATGACCCCTTGTGGATCTTTGTTGGTCCGTCTTCAGGAAAGAACGATGGCTCGGTGGGCGGAAAGCACTACTTCCACTGTAACCCTGGTTACGGAGTGCTTGTAAAGCCTGACAGAATCACGCGTGGGGGCGCCAAACGCCGTCGCCAGCAGCAAAAACGCAGTAGCGCCAACCTGTCTGGATCCAGTCCAAACCTGGCTGCTCTTACTGCTCTTGCGAAAGGTGAGGCAGGACCATCCAGCCGCAGCAGAGGAGAGAACCGGAAATCATGGAACACTTGAAAGATGTGCTGAAGGGGGGAAGTTTATTCTAGGATACAGTATCTTGGCTGTGAGAGCTGCTGTGTAAAAGGCTGCTATCACTTCACTGATATATAGACAAATATTGAATGCTTGACTAAAAACGTTAATCTTTTACATGGAGATTTGCAGAAAAGTATTTATTTTAGAGACTCTGAAAACCTCAAAAGCACATTCTTATGACTGCTGCACTGTTGTGGAAACGTCAGGATTCTAGGAGTCTTTGAAAGCATGAATGAGTCACAGGTTCAGCGTTTAGAAGCTTAATATGAAAAGTTTCCTGCTTTAACAGTCCTGAACTGAAAATGAGGAAAACTTTTGAAACAACTTCCCAATTTAACACAGCACTGAATTTTTAATGCTGTTGAATGAGGACTCTAGATGACACTAATGCATTTTTTATATATGCTCCCTTTTCATCTTTTAACAATATTCCACTGTTTGCAGATGATACTTGTGTATTTGGAGCATTTGAGTGGATGCTGCCGTTTTATTCTTGTGCCTTGACTACTGCTTAACTCACGTGCCTTGATCATGGACAACCAAAATGTCTTGCTGGAACTCTGAAAACTGTTGACCAATGAGATCATTCTGGTTCATGAATGAATGTTTCTACTTTTACACAAAGTTGCACTCTGATTACAAAAATAATAATGCATCCACTTTAAATGGGGTTTAATGTCTCCCTGCCAAGAATATGTGTTGATTCTTTTAGGTTTTTTTGTTTGTAAGGATACCGGGAGGGAAGGGGAGAAGGAGGGGGGGGGGATATGTCTGCTCCATAAAGTTTTTTTATACATATGCTTTTAGGCAGATCAATCTGACTGCTTTGGATGCTTATTTATTTGAAAATAAAGACAAGATACTGTTGATTGATGCCTCTCTTATTCTAATTAAAAGAAAACCAAGATGGGTAATGTCATTGATATAGCTTTATTCTCTTGTACATTTTATATATATATATATATACTAAAATAAACACAAGTTAAAAAAATGGACAAAGAAACTGTACAAAAAATGTTTATATACTACATCTTAATTACAGAACAGTCTACTGTCCAAAAAAGGCACTAAATTCTGAAATGGGCAATACAGTAACTTTGAACTTAACTATATTTGAGATTGATACAACAGCATTCAGTCCTCTTTTTCTGAGTGATAGTGGGATGAACCGGGTGGCACTTCACTTGAAGACATTGACATATAGAGGACAGCCTGCGTTCCGCTAGACTTCCAACACATGTACAAACCAGTACTTAAACAGCATGTCCAAGAGTTAAAAAGGCAGACCTTCTGAATAGGAGCTATTGTGAGACAAATCTCTAAATCCACTCTGTAGTATTCCTCCCTTCATTAAAAACCGTTGGATTTAAAGTAGAAACCTCACTGAACTCTATCACAGCTGGGATTTAATGTGTAAAGAATTAATCCTACACCACCCTTATCTTTAGAACTATATACTACACTGGATATTACATCCAGGTGGTTACATTTGAAGCTTACTCATCAATACTTTTCATAAGGTGCATCATTGTTGGCCTGTTCATGAAACTGTTGCTCAGTCGAACGATGGAGGACAGCTAAATGCTAAAATCATAATAGAAAAATAAGTCTGGTAAAATGAAAAAGCATTAATTTAACTATAAAGCAGGTTTCATTTCAAAAGTCATTTGTCTTTGTACATTACCATAAAAAGAGCATAAATACATATACATTTTTTTTATCATTTCCTTTTTAAACCAGTTCTGTTTTGCTGCTTCTCACAAGCAGAAGCTTTAGAATTAGACTTTCCAGACCAGAACCCAGCATGAGGAGTTGCTATGAGCATGAGATGTGTATAAGAAAAAAAATAATCTAACACTTTCAGTGTTGTATTATGTAACCTGGTTCATCACAAACATCCAGAAATCATTTTAGATATGAAGAATCAAGATATGTTTTGTTTAATCCTGCCATGAAGGTTTTTTTTAATTCAGTTCTCCAAAACCATTGGACAGTGGTGCATGTACCTGGTCTAACCTTATAGTCACTTAATTTAAAATAAAAAAACTTATCAGCATTCTTTTGATTTAATGCTAAATATGAAACTAGAATGTTGAAGACTGGGAAGCACACCGCTAGCCTGTCTTTGTCCAAAAATCTCTTCTCACTCTGCGTCTTGTATGTTTAGACCGTTGGCTCCAGGCAATGCGAAATGAACAGCTGCACACCCCCAAGTTGATTTTTACTTGAGTTTATGGGGAAAAATGATACATGTTAAACATTAGAACTCAGTTTTAGCTGCTGTAGATGCTGCTTTTCTGTATTACATAAAAAGCAATTAGATCTTATAATTAGTTTAAAATGTTGGTGTGTATACCATGATAGAAAGGTATATTCCCACATGGCTATAGTTCTAGGCTTGGTGCAAGCATCAGAATCATATGACAAATTACATAAAATTATGTTATCAGCAAAAATTAGTCTTTTTAGTCTTTTAGTGTGAGATTCATTTGGGGGAAAAAAACAAAAGTTGTGACTTTCATACCAGGGCTGCAGTTGGTAGCACTGTTGCCTTGCAGGAGGAAGGTCCTGGGGTCTATGTTCTCTGCGGGTACTCCTTCCTCCCACAGCCCAAAAACATGACTGTTAGGTTCATTGCTCTTAGGTATGAGTGAGTGTTTCTGCCACCAGCTGAGGTGTCTGAATCCCAAGATGGAGCTACGGTGCAGCTGGTGATGGATGCCATGAAGCCGTCCTATTTCTGAGATCCAACACAGATGCAAACTCATCAATCTTAACGCATAGGAACATTAGCAAAGCTTTCTGCCCTTTGGGCCAAACTAAACGCTTATCATCTTTACCATCAGCACTCTTTGGACAACGCTAGGCTGGCGGTTTTCCCTGATTTGACTTGAAATAAATCCAAACCATTCAGACACGATAACCATATTAATCTTTTCTGTTAACTTGTTGCACAAAACTCTGAGGCTGTGTGACTTCTTGTCAAAATATAATAGATCTAGAGCAGAGACGCAGCTGGACTCATCCAAACTGATTTGATTATTTTGGGGTTTTTTAATAGATGGTTTTGGAGAACTTTCATTCAGAACAAGAAACCAAGCCACTCTTAAGTGCATTTGATTCTCTTCAACGCTTCCCTTTGAGGTTATTTATAGGTGAAATAGAAAAAAAGAAAGAAGACATTTCTATAGTTTGATACTCATCTCCAGTGTGGATTCAGTCTAATTTAATACCTGCTGTATAAAAACAAAGCACATTAGCTTACATTATTATTATTATAATAATTATAATAAAGAGGCAGCGTCACAGAAGTAGTAAATAGCTTAGGGGTATATTATGTGTGCCTGCAATGAACCTACCAGTACTGATACAGGCCTGCTGTAGTGCCAAGCCTACAATGGCCCGAGAGGCTGAACATGAGGAGATTTCTACACCAAAAGGAGTTGAGAGATGACTTTGGGTTCACTTTAACACCACTGTCAGATCTGTGTCAGCACAGAGCCACTTCCTTTGGCATGGATGAAATGGAAAACAAAGCAACGTGACATGGTAGGGAAGGTGATTGATCCTCATCGACTCTGAGCAGATGAACACAAAGGACAAAAATCCGCCTGCTGCAGCTGCTGTTGGATACAAAGGTTAGCTTCAACTGTGCAGACTGTTGCTTAGTCTGTGCGCCTAATAATAACCAGCCTTCTATGTGAAGGTAAGGCTACTTCCTCTCAACACACATTTTGCAAAGTTGGTTTGGCGTCAATCGAATATAGCAGCAAGGGAAACGAAACAGGACTTCCGCTGAGGAATGACGACAACGACCGGACCGCTCGCTGTTCCCGCCTGGCAGCCAGAGAGGAAGAGGAGGAACACTTCATCATCATCAGCAGCAGCTCCTCTTCTGATGCTCTGCACTATCGAAGAGGTAAATCAGAGTCATTGGGTAGGTAGCATGTCATGAGGTGAGGGTGACTGAGAACCATACATGTGTGTGTGTGTGTGTGTGTTAATCATATCTACAGTGTGTCATTTTTCTGAGGTTGAGGTGAGAGGCTGAGGATGGGCTCAGACGACCAGGCTGCTGAGGGAAGCAAGAGGAGAGAGAAGTGAACAAGAGGTATCCTGTGCTGGGAGGGGAGGGGAGAGGAGTTCCTGGGAGACCCGGTCCCAGAGACGAGCCACCTTTAGGTGGGAGGTTCACAACTGGCTTGCCTCCTTTTTCAAAGCGTACAGTAACCATGTCCGCCAGCTGGGTCGATATATTGAGTAAAATAGGGTGGGGAGCAATTACTGTTTACATGGAAGTTCTGGGAGGAGTCTGAAGGTTTTTACTAAGTCTGAATTATTTTGGTCTTTTTTTTAAAAGTCTTTACTGAACTTTGTTCCCTCACTCCGTCCCAGTTCCTGAGCAGTTCATTCGTCCTCCAGGGACTCCGTCTTGATGTCGTTGGGCACGCCTCCGGTTCTGGACAGCGCCAAGATGGTGTGGTTGACGGCAGCCATCTCCACGGCCAGAGAGATGGGGTCCTGGTGCTCGTTGTGTGCTGCGCTGTCATCCTGCCAGAGGGGGGGGGGGAGAGATCATATTTTCCTTTAGGTGAACTTTAAAACACAAAGTTAAGTTTCATCAACAACACAGGGAGTTCTGTGGTGTAGTTGGTAGCAATGTTGCCTTTGCAGCAAGAAGGTCCTGGGTTTGAATCCCAGCCTGGGGTGTTTTTCAGCATGGAGTGTGCATGCGTGGCTTTCCCTCTGGGTACTCCAACTTCCTCCCACAGTCCAAAAACATGACTGTTGGGTTAATTGGTCTCTCTAACATTGCCCTTAGGTATGAGTGCGTGTGTGTGTGTGTGTGTGTGTGTGTGTGTGTGTGTGTGTGTATGGTGGTTTGTCCTGTGAGTCCAGGGTGAACCCCACCTCTCGCCCGGCAGTAGCTGGTGAAATACGCCACCTGGAACCTGTCCATGTGAGTAATGACAGTCTCACATTGTTATATTATCCAATATTTTTACTTTGGGAGAAGTCGATCAGGCTGGATTTTATTCCTTTTGCATGAAGTCAAGACTAAAATAATGAAAACAATCCCTGGTTGTTGTTTCGGTACCATTTTCCTGATGTGGTAGCTGCCGTTTGGTTTTAGACTGGTTAGTTAGGGTACCGCCGAGTTCCAACTTTATGAAAAACGTTTTATTTGAATTTTTAGGTACCAGTAGGCAAATTCTGCCACCTTGAATCTAGAACAGTTTGGGTTTCCCCGTCTCTGTAAGGGTTATAGGGAGTTTAAATAAGCAAACGGATAGCAAGACGCTTTTTTCCCTTTTTGTTGCACTAAACTGTGACTGTCGAAATCAAACCGATGTAGATTACATCATTTTAGCCCGATTTTCTTTCTAATTTGACCTTAAATGGCTGTATTTCATGTACCTTTCTCTTTGAGCCAATCAGGTTTCAGCATTCGTTGCCTCCATCGTGCTCCTGTTGTATGAGGACACCAGTGAATCTAGCACTTATTTGCCCATAGTGGCCCATCCCGATCTGTTTCTCCGTTACCTGTGTAGGTGAGGTGGGCTCCAGGCGGTAAAGGCCAAACGGTCGGCTGAGGGGTCTCTTGTCGAAATAGGGCAGATCACAGGCCTGAACGAGGAGAAGAGAAACAGGGACGGCTCACTGCCTCGCTCGGGTTTGCATTTGTTCCAACAACAGAAAGACTTGTTAATGAGGGCAATGCATCAGAGTGAAGCAAGTGTGCTTTTTCTATATTTAGTGAAAGCTGACTACAGAGTTTCAGAAGGTAAGCAGCAGTGGAAGCGCTGCAGCTCATCTTTTTATATTACAGCAGGAGAACGCGGTTTAATAGCAAAACACACGTTCTGCTGAGTTGAGCTCTAAACAAGGTTCTACCAAATACACAGGCACCAAGTATGGTAAAATAGCTTCAGCAGTTCCCCAACAACTGCTTAGTTCTCTGTGTGTTTCCCACTCTACCTGCTCTGAAAAGTCATTCCCATCAATGTCGTCACTGTTGGAGTGTCCACCTGGACTCTGAACGTCTATCCCATGGCTCTCCAGGATTGTTGCTTCTTGGAGGAAGAGGATGGATTATCAGTTTGATGATGAAGATCCAGCTCAAACATCAGGTACTCACTTTTATATCTAGAACATAAATCCTCTGCGGCCTCCTTACCAATATTAGCTCGTCTCTTGATCTCTTTGCGACGATTAGCGAACCAGTTGTAGACTTTCAGGGAGGTCACCCTCTCCAGGTCAGACAGCTTCTTCCCTACGGAGAAACACAACACCGTCGTGGTCTAGCTTTAACATGTCTCTAATTAGTGGAAAGATTTTTCTCACTCGTTTAGATGCAGAGAATGTTGCTGGCGGCTGTGCAGCATTTGAGATTACCTCAGTCACCGTCTGACGCTCTAAAGTCTGAAAACAAACACTGCGGGACATTTTCTGCCCATTAACCTCTAAACTACAGAGACGGCCAAATTCCTTGGGACCCCTGGTGAAGATGCACCCAAAGGCCTTGCGGCAACGTGAACCTATGTTCAAACATTTAGAAATATCCTCCGAATGACTACTTTATTGTAGTGATGCACCGATATGAACATTTTGGGCTGATAACCAATATTATAGATATATTTTGCTATCCTTTCGACACTGGAAAAAACGACCACACTGCTGACATTGCTTCGCTGCTTCAGTTATACGCCCCGCAATCCTAAGATGCATCACCTAACCCAACCCCTCAATGTAGTTTACCTGGTTTCTGAATAACAGCATTGCAGGCGTTGGCTATCTCCTCTCTTTTGGCTTCATCTGGGTACTGGTTGTCATTGAAGTAGCTGGAAACGACAACAGTCACACAGAGTCATTTCATTTCACAACAAAACAGGACAATGTCAACAAACTGGAGCTCCGGTTTGATTTTACAGACGCTGGGAGTTATTTCATCACTGTCCAGACTGCCTTTGCTCCTGGAGGAAATAACCAGACAGTAATAAACCTCCATCCATCCTCACCTCTCCATCACAGCCAGGCACTCTTTTCTCCAGGTGAAGCGGCTTCCCCGACGCAGCCGGAAGGTTCCCGGAGTGGTGGTGAGGGGCGGCGGGGTTTGCCTCCACTCCATCTCCTCCAGAGGCAGCGGAGCTGGCCGCATGTTCAGAGTTGCACCTGCAGCAGCAGAACCACCGATCAGTTACAGCCGAACACACTTTCACAGAGAGCGGAGCCGCAGTCTGTCAGCAGGTGTGTTTGTGGTCAGGAGACGCCAACTGAAATAAAGTGGGGTTGGGTAACCAGAGTGGTGCTCTGATATGATGCCTGCATCATTAATAGTAGGGATGCACCGATATGAAAATATGGGCCGATACCGATGTCCAATATTAATCCCGCTGTTATGGCCAATGACAGATACGCACCGATATGGTATACGATATATATGTCCCTACACTTTCGACACCGTGGAAAATCAACCACACCATCTACATCGCTTCTCTGCTTGAGTTAAACACCCCCACATTCCTGCGCCGCATCACTATCGCTGTTACATGACCAAACAAACACCACATGGATAACACCCACCCTCCGAAACACAGACAGAAACGTCAAAAAGATGGAAATAAATAAACATCGGTTGTTAATTTCGGCCCTCTTACTTATCGGACCGATGCCGATATGTTAGAAAACGCCTAACATCGGCCGATACCGATGTTGATGCTGATATATCGTGCATCCCTAATTAATAGGGTCTAATCAGGCCTAACAGGATCTGGGAATCAGGGCTTTTGAGTAGCTGCAACGGAGGAGTATACATTGAAGCTGAGCCGGTCCGGTCAGCAATAGCACAAAGCATGTTCCAGTGCTGGGAAGGTTCCACCAAGGAGCACGCTGCAGAGGACAAGGAACAGGACGCCGGCTGCAAGCCTGTAGGTTGAATCAGTGCTAGTTAAGACCTATTTGAGTTAAGACCTTTCTTATGATGTAACAGTCAGCTGCATGGTTGGGAATCCTAGGATTTTATTAGGAGCAGAAGTTAGGAGAACTCTCATTGATCATTTATTCACACTTAACAGGACATGGTTCAGCAGACTGCAGTTCTAAACCAAATTGGAGATTATTCAAAAGAGAAAAGCAACAATTATTCCTAATGCTGCTAGAATATTAGAACATCCTAAACATCACAGTTCTAACAGGATATGTAACAATTACTGTTATTGTAATACAAAGACTTTAGAAATAAAGATTAAACGCCAACTAAACTTAGTTGACAGTTTTGTGTGTGTATTTTGCAGAATACTATAGCTTTGAGCTGTTCTCCACTTCACAGAGTAAAACAAGTATAACAAAATGATATTAGCTGGTGAAGTAGCCCCTGTTGGTAGACATACTGCAGGTTGTTTGCCCACTGTTGTTTTCACAGCATGACTCGTTTACCCCAATCAGATATATTAGTCTTTATGTACCCAAGGGCAGAGCGTAGTTGTATTGTTTCAGCCAGCTGACCGGCCGAGCACAGCAGCTGGTTGATGAGGGGAATCTCAAAAATCTCCAGTTATCTTTAAACAAAGCGGTGACGCACACAAAAAAAAAGGATCCACACGTCACAGTGCTTTAAGGTTTAAAGATAGTACCATATTCTCTGGAGTATACGTCCAAACCAGCCAACAAATGCATAATGAAGAAGAAAAAAAGCATAAGTGTACCTGGACTAGAAGTCGCATTTTGTGGGAAAAGTCTTTTACCAGAGAAACCAAGAAGAAAAAATGTCATTGAAAGGCAAGTTATAATAAAAGGAAAAGAGACAGCTCCCACGGCTGTCAGTATGAAAACAACGAACATGTTAAAATATACATTTTAATTTAGAAGCCACAGGACCAGCCAAACTATGAGGAAAAAGTGTGACTTATAGTCCGGAAACAGTAAATTGCTTTTCACATGACTTCTCCTTTTATTGCATATTCAAGAGCTAATGCCCTACAAGTGCTTGTAAGTGCTCAGTATTATAGCAGAATGAATCAGAATGACACTGTGCTCCTTGTCATTTCAAGCATTCAGCATCTGGAGGAGAGGGGAATTTTCATCAGCGCAGACAGAGCATTCACATAGCATAGCATGAGGTTAAAATATGTTATTGTTGTAATGTTTGAGTAGGATTTAAGCTAATTTGCAGCAAAGTTGCAACGCTCACTAGGAGAATTTTTCTAGATGTTCCTAAATAGGTAATTTCATGTCCAATCACTGCATATGTAAAACTAAAATGGGATAATCGCATATGCTACAGTGTCAAATGGATATGAAGGTAATACTGAAGCACTTTTTTTAAAAGCGCCACATCTGCCTTGAAAATCAAGGCACATATGCAGTAATGTGATGGGGTTTAAGTCGACACCTTAACTAAAGTCAAGTTATTTACTTGAAACGCCTTTAGTTTCACGAGCAGAGAATTTATTACCTAAAGACAAAACAACTAAACTCAGCAAAAAAAGAATCGTCCTCTGACTTTCAACTGTTTTTACTTTCAGTAAACTTAATGTGTGTAAATATTTGTATGAACACTAAAAGAGTCAACACCAAAAGACATAAACTAAAAATGTTTCACAGACATGTGACTAACAGAAATAGAATAATGTGTCCTTGAATGAAGGGAGGCTCAAAATCAAAAGTACCAGTCAGTATCTGGTGTGGCCACCAGCTGCTTGAAGTACTGCAGAGCATCTCCTCCTCATGGACTGGACCATATTTGTCAGTTCTTGCTGTGAGATGTTACCCCACTCTTCCACCAAGGCACTTGCAAGTTCCTGGACATTTCTGGGGGGAATGGCCCTAGCCCTCACCCTGCGATCCAACAGGTCCCAGACGTGCTCAATGGGATTGAGATCCGGGCTCTTCGCTGGCCATGGCAGAACACTGACATTGCAGTAATGCAGAAACTCACGCACAGAACGAGCAGTATTTGCCACTCCTGTCTGGTCCAGCGAAGGTGGGTTTGTGCCCATAGGCGGCGTTGTTGCTGGTGATGTCTGGTAAGGACCTGCCTTACAACAGGCCTACAAGCCCTCAGTCCAGCCTCTCTCAGCCTATTGCGGACAGTCTGAGCACTGATGGAGGGATTGTGTGTTCCTGGTGTGACTCGGGCAGTTGTTGTGGCCATCCTGTACCTGTCACGCAGGTGTGATATTCGGGTGTACCGATCCTGTGCAGGTGTTGTCACACGTGGTCTTCCACTGCGAGGATGATCAGCTGTCCTTCCTGTCTCCCTGTAGCGCCGTCTTAGGCGTCTCACAGAGCGGACATTAGCCACATCAGCAGTCCTCATGCCTCCCTGCAGCATGCCTAATGCACGTTCACGCAGATGAGCAGGGACCCTGGGCATCTTTCTTTGGGTGTTTTTCACAGTCGGTAGACAAGTCTCTTTAGTGTCCTGCGTTTTTAGAACTGTGACCTAAAATGCCTACTTTCTGTAAGCCGTTAAGGTCTTAACGACCATTCCACAGGTGCATGTTAATTAATTGATTATGGTTCATTAAACATGCATGGAAAACATTGTTTAAACCCTTTACAATCAAGATCTGTAAAGTTATTTGGATGTTTACAACATTATTGTTGAAATACACAGTCCTGAAAAAGGGACGTTTCTTTTTTTGCTGAGTTTACTTCTGTCATATCCTGTTGGAGCATCTAACTGACATGTATGATCTGTCACGACTATATCCTAACTTTTTTCAAAGTACTTCAAGTACTCAGGTGTGTCTGCTAACATTTAATATATGGTGTCTTGTTGAGGTTAGCTCTGCAATAATCTGTGCATTGCTGTCTACTCCAGCTCATCTTATTAACACTGCAATGAGAAATTGCATCCGCACCGGAGACTAAGCTTTCCACGCTAATGCTTCCTTAGAAAAGACCAACTCCACTTCCACCATGACGTCACCTTTCCTCATCCACCTCCATCTGTGTGCTTGATCTAAAATCTGGCTCTTATGAAGTTCCATGTACCTGGTGTGGTTTTCTCCAGGATGTACCAGCGGTAAAAAGCCCTCTTCTTCTGCTCGCTCAGGTCAGAGCCGTGCTGCAGCAGCCAATGGGAGATCCTGCTCTGGCTGATGCCTGGAAACCAAAGCAGCCGCACATTGAATTACAGCGAGCGGGCGGCGAGCACGAGAACAATGTGCAGATAATTACAAGCAAAGCCCCAAGAGGCAGAGAGGAGAATACAAGTGAGGGTGAAGTGTTTTCTCCCATCTTAGCTTTGATTTCACAGCTGGCAATCACAGAGACGCCTCTACATTTTCAATCATATACAAAGAATCCCTCTTCCTTCAAATCATTTCATTCAGTTTTCACATGTTAGACTCTGCTCTCAGTCCAATTATTTGTGAACACTATGAGCGTTTCAGATAAGCCGTTTGAATAATGCTACAGGATCCGTTAAGCAACAGTGATGGATGAGACCGTTTTCCTTTAGGCAAAGTTAAAGAATGCATT
The DNA here is from genome assembly GCA_963556495.2 of Valencia hispanica. Taxonomy (NCBI): domain Eukaryota; kingdom Metazoa; phylum Chordata; class Actinopteri; order Cyprinodontiformes; family Valenciidae; genus Valencia; species Valencia hispanica. The sequence continues at coordinate 13,109,938 of OY747719.1, read as the reverse complement.
TTATTTTCCCGTCAGCTGATAAACATCTTTGCTCATTACTAGAACTCAGATCTTCACACGTATAACAATCTGGCAGCTAAAGAGACAAATTGGTGGTTCAAACCCACCCAAGGACACCATGTCAGTGTGGGATTTGCATGTTTCCTCCATGTGATCTAAAAACAGGCATGTCATTGTCTACCTACATTACACTCAGGTTTGAGTGCCTGCCTCGATAGTCGACCCTTATTTGTTTTAAGCCTTGTGATGGACTACTGAGCCGTTTAGCGTGTTCCCTACTCTTGCCCAGTGATTTGCAGTAAGACCCAGCCTCAACATGACCAGGGGTCTGCAACCTGTAGCTCTTTGGACCTTCCACAATGACTCAAAAATGATAAAGAACCAACAAATTCTTTTGAATGAAGACATAGTAAAATGCAAGTTTTTTGCTGTTTTTCACTTCTTTTTTTCATGGAACGGTTGCATAGGAATTTTTTATAACAGAATGACATTTAAAGTACAAGTAATTATTTTCTCACATTATATCCCAAATCTCATGTAAGAAAACTGATCAAGCATATTTTTCCAAGGCTTTTTTGTATTTTAAAACCTTAAAACAGAAGTTGAAATTTTTTTTTTTGGGGGGGGGGGGGGTGTAAATGACAACTAATCTCATTGTGACGTCATACAAACTGGTGAATGCATCTTAAATAATACTTTATCATGGTTGGTCTAGTTACAGTTTCCATGAATATTTTAAAAACTCAGCTCTGTCCTCAAATTTTGACAAAAAAAAGAGAAGAAAAAGAACAGATGCTAGGGATGAAGATTTCATCCTATGCTGACAGACTCAAGGGCAACAGGAAAGGAAGAGAAGGAGCACAGCCTACAGACCTTCTGTGGACCAGCACTGGATAGTCTGTTGCATCATGTGTTAAACTCTGAACCAGTCTCAAAACACTTTACTTTGCCACATTAGATTTCTACTTATCTTTTTTTTTTTTTTTTTTAGGATTTTTGTGGCACTAGTGGCCTTTATTTGGAGTAGTCAGACCCAGGTCCCAGAACCCAGACTCTAATCCTGGACTAATAGCCTCTGAATATGGGGGGCGGCCGCTGTACCTCTACTCCATGCACTGTCCCTAATTATCCTTATGTCCCCATGGCATATTATTTTATGCTGTAACCAGTGTTGATCAAGTTACTTGGAAAGAGTAATTAGCTACCAATTACTTCTCAAAGAAAGCAATTCAGTAATTCTTCACTGATGACATTTTCAAAAGTAATTGGTTTCTTTTTTACTTAGTTACTATTCATAAACATGATGCATAACCTGAAGAGTGTAAAGCAATAGATCTTTCAGCCTATTTCTATTCCTTCTGCATACTCCCTCATAAAATGTAATTAAATGAAAGTCTTTTTAAAAATGTGTTTTTAGTTTCACTCTTAACTTCAAGTATATGGCATCAAGGGATGTAAGAAAACATTCATACGCCAATATATCACAATATTTTATGTCACGATATTGTATCGATACCGAAAAGCAATGTATCAATTTTTATCTTTTATTTGAACAGAACTATTAATGACAGTAATTTAGTTTAGAGCGCCGTGACAGTTTTTCTACAGTTCAATTCAGTTAAAAAAATAAATAAATAAATCACAATACATGGTCTTACTCATGGTATCGCAATATATCGCATCGTCCCCCCTGTATCGTGATACATATCCTATCACCAGATTCTTGCCAATACACATCCGTAGGCATCAAGCTAAAATGTAATCAAAACAAAGTCATTGATTTGAAGAATTTACCCATTTTCCGGACATGCTACCATATGTTGATCAAATAAAGTCTTCTGTTAAATTATATTTCTGCATATTCAAGGATATAAAATAAAATGTTCGTGTGCTCACACGACTTTATTCGAATTGTGAAAAGAAAAATACAGCAATAAAGGTATTGTAAAATCAAAGTTTCTCCTGACTGTATTGCAAATTATTAACATGTATACCTTTTATTAGTTGGTAAAGGGCAGAGTGGAGTAATAATGAGTTTACAAAATCCATTTATAATTGTTTAACAGGAGAGGAGCCGTCGGCTGTTTGCCCGGTGGAACCGGATGTGGTCAGGTCAGTGGGAGGGGCCGGGGTTTCTCACATTCCTGGGCTGGCTTGCTAAAGGCTCGCTCAGATTTAAGGTGGAATTTTTGCGCTGTATATAAAAAAAGTTCCTTCCTACGCAGAGTGTACAGCAGACGCTAATGTTTTTTGGACTTTTTATTGAGGCAAATCAACATGATGTCGGTACTTCCAAGCATTAAATCGACGCATGGCCCATCTGGTTGATCTACACGTGTCGATTGTCAACACTGATGTTGCACGCCCATATGCCAATGACATGAAACCCACACAAACAGAATCACGACTTTCTAACGCCGTCAGCATAAGTGGAAGAGTAATCCAATTACTTTTTTGCCATTGTAATCCCTTTACTCATTACTTGAAAAATTGGATTACTTTTAAACACATTACTGCCCATCACTAGCTGTAACCAATGTCTATACCGAATCAAATAACCCCGTACCAACAGACCAAACTTTACGTTTAATATGTTTGAAAAATGTTTTAAATGTAGAGAAGAAAAAAATGTTTGACAAAAATGTAGAAGAAAATGTATAAAAAAATTATAGGTCGTCTTTTTTGTTTCGTTTTTAAAGCTCGTGTAACTTTTGCAGCTTTAAGGTTTTATTTTGATGGACTGAGTCTTTTTGGAATGTAAAGGTTGCAGACCCCTGCAACAGATGGGACAGAAAAGTCACGTTTTCATGAACCGTTAACATGACAATATGGAAGCGATGTGAGAAAACGTACGGAGGGATTTCACTAGATCAGCAATTATTATAGCCACGTTGTGTAACCTCTTCAGTCTAAAACAACGTGTGTGGAGGATCACCACAAAACCAAACCAAAAAAAATCATCAATACGCTGAGAGCTAAAGTGGGTTCATGTGTTACTAACCAGTTACTTGAGCCACGACAGCCTGAGAGATCCTCCTGTTCCCCAGGAAGGCTTTGATCTCCTCTTTCACCAGACTGCTGTCCCGTCTGCAAACACAAGACAACATAGGAACACTATTAGAAAGAAGACTGGAATACAAGTAGCGGGTATTTAGAGCGGCAACAGGTTGACGTGTAAGAAAAGGTTCGAGCTATGCTAAATAAAAGCTGCTGTTTTTTGTACTTTTAAAATTCATGTTCAGATGTAAAACACGTGAAAAGAAAATGACAAATAGCTTAAAAAAAAAAAGTGTCATGCATTTATGTTTATCCCGCTTTACTTTAATATCCCTAAATAAATAGACGCCTCCTGTGCGTAATCTTTTTTTAATAACATTGTTGAATGCGTTTATTCATTTTCTTCATAAACAACATACAAAAGACAGGACCAGACAAAAGAAACCAGAATACCCAGAACCCCAAACAGATCAGTTCTGGGTAAATGTAACAGATACATTATGCAACGTAGAGTGCAATACAGTTGGTCTAAATAAAAAGAAAAAAATGAATTTAAAAAAACAGATATTACTGTTTTTTACACAAATGTTCTTGTCACAATAGCAGAAAGATTTACATAAATACAGTCAAGAAATGGTTTCCATATTCTTTCAAAAAGGTATTAGTTTTGGAGTGAGAAAGTCCAGATGTATGTATTCCATTATTGTCCTGTGCCATCCCACCATTGAGCCCCCCCCCCCCCCCCCCCACCCCCACCCATCTGTGAGCCAGTGCTTAAGAAGATTTTTCCGGGCACTAAATGTCAGAAGATTATAAAGTTTTTTCTGATACATATCAGTAACGCCATCATCTGGAAGACCCAAAAGAAGGGAAACCGGGCTGAGTTCAAGCTTTTTTTTTCTTCTAAATCTTCTGCATTTCAAACAAAACATTGTTCCAATATCTTTGTATTTTTACGCGAGAGCAGTAACAATGAGTAAGACCACCGATTTCTGTCTTACATTTAGGACAAACTGGTGAGACATCCTTTCTATATTTGGAGAGACGGTTGGGGACAACATTTATTTGCATCGCTCTTATCCAGTTACAAACCGTTATTTTCCTTGCATTATCCCAGATGTTGTCCCACATCTCCTCTGTTATCTCAACACCCAGTTCCCTCTCCCAGACCTCCCCCAGTGTCCGATCGTCCCCCAGACTGGCATAAAAGGTTCCAATAGCAGCCTTGCCCTGAGAGAGGAATCCTTGTTTCTCCATCTGTGTGACAGTCACATCAGCAAGCAAAGATGTATCTTTTATAATAAAAACTCTGACCTGAAAGTAACTAAAGAGATCATTTCTTGATACGTCGTATTTTTTGATAACCTGATTAAAGGTCGTGAGGGTAGGACCCACAAAGAGATCACTCAGAGAAACTATTCCCTTAGCTGCCCAATTTTTGAAAGCTCTGTGCAAGGTTCCTGGCAGAAAGTCAGGGTTATCAGACTGACGTAAGCCCTAATCTACCATCCATACGCTGTATGATCCTCCATGCTCTAACCGTATTAATCTGAACTGGACTGGTGCATAGCTTTCTGATACAATTCAGTTTGTCAATAAAAAGTAGAGTTTTCTAGAAGACCCTGTGCGTAATTTAATCTCAGTGTGAATCCAGATGTTCAGGGAAGGCCCCTGAAATTTCTTAGAGAAGATTTAAGAACAAGCAGCATGAAGATCAAGGAACACAGAAGACAGGTCAGGGAGGAAGTTGTGGAGAGATTTAAAGCAGAGCCAGGGTACAAAACAATAACCTGAGCTCTGATCATCTCCCAGAGATCTGGTCAATCCATCATCTGAACAAAAAGAGAGGATGGACCAACTGCAGTAGCCAATTTACCCAACAGTCATGTTTTTGAGTTTGCATGTTTGCTCCAATAGAAGGGTAGAGATCAAACAGCATGTTCATAGAGTTCAAATGGCCCAGTCAAAGTCAAGACCTGAAAATGTGGAAAAGATGTGAACAAATCCATCCGATCTGAGCTAGGGTTTATGACATAAAAGAAACCCTCAAGCTTATAATCTTGTGATTATAATAATTAAACATCTGCTCTAGGGGTATGAATCCATCAGTACTGTCAGTCATGATTAAATGATGAAGCCCTCTGTTTTTATTCAGAACTCCATTTTGACAGCTTTACCGCCATGTTTTGTTCTTTTATGCTTCCCGCATACTCAGCGCCGCATTTCACAGGAGCACTGTAGAAATGGGAGGCACAATCGATGTGGATTTACAAAATGTCGTCAAGGGGACATGTTTTCACACACTCCGTCTTCCTGATGGAGAAAAGGAGGAGGAGAAAATGAAATAAAAACATGCACGGACCTGCAGGAGTGGAGGATGTGCAGTTACATTGTATCCACCCTGCTTTCTGGGATCCAGTCAAATCCCCTCCCTTCTACATATATATGTATATTTACACATAGGCAAGCTTAAGACTGGCTTGGCCTGATTCCCCTAGGGGGGGGGGACAGGATGTGCTCCCTGTTTGGTGCATTTATCCGTAATAACATGTAGAAAGTTAATGTCCCCAACAGGAAAGCCCCCCCCCCAGCTTGAGCGTTCAGCGGCGGAGACCACCAGACTGTCTCATTGGGAACGGAGCGCGCCTCAAAGACTCCTCGGCGCTCTGCCGGCACATTTTCTGAGATGAGAACACGTCACGACTCTTGACATCCAGCGTCGATATCCTCCACATCAGCCTCTTGCGGCGCGGCTAAAATTAGAGCTCCAAAAAGCTGCTTGTATCGACACCCGCGAATCAATGTAGCACGAGCTGCAGTACAAGACAAGACGGAGGAAGGGAGAGGAGGGGGGATGCCAGCTCAAAGGCCGAACCCCTGCAGAGGAGGAAATGTGCAGTTTAAGGAGAAAGAAGAATGAGAAGGGTACCGTGGCATTGTAAACCCCCCACCCCCACCCCCATCCCATTCCTCTCCTCACCCTGCCTCGATGTGATGCAGAGAACACATTACTGAACTTCTGGATGTGTAATCTAATGCCGAGCTTTGAATGAGCAACGGGACGGGTGGATCAGCGCCGAGGGCCTGCAGCCGGATCGTCCAGCAGAGGCGTGTGATTGGAGGGATGTAGTGTGAAGCGCTCTGAAGGAAGCAGGAAATGACTTACGCGTGCGCCGTGATGAGACTAGGAACACTGAACCTTTCAGGCTAATGTGCCTAATTAACCACTCGCTATGTCATATGATGTCACGAAATGTAATTTTAGTGCGTCGTTCCCCTGCTAAGGTGCAGGGCAGAATCCACTTCTTCTGCTCCTTGTGGGTTCGGCTGCACACTGAAAAAATGGCAGAAGAGAGGTCATTTCTGTAAAAATAAGTTATGTTGAAATGCCATGTTTTTATTGTGCTTATTCTTTGAACATGATTCAATCATGGAACATCAATAAAAATGTCCCCGTTGTAAAAGAGACATGTTGCATTTATGCTCCCATAACATGAAATACTTGCACTCAGTGGTAAAGCTCCGCCTACATAAAAAAAAAAAAAAAAAACAGAATTCCCCTCCCCCTCTTTTGACCGGGAAAACTTTTACTGAAGACAAAGGAGCCATTTTGTCTGCGCTGCTCGGGACCTCGACAGCTCTTTTAAAAGGTAAAATGTATAACAAATGTTCTATAATTTTTTTGTAGTATGAGTGTTTAGCATTTATTGACTGTAGTTTGTAACTTTTCGAAAAAGGGAATGAAAATAAGTCAAGTTCATCATCGAGGACATGGCTGACACATACCTAACTAGCTAACATAACAGATGCTATAGTAGATTTTGCTGGGTTAAATCAGTCTCAAAATAAAAATTAACCCCATGTATGTTTCTCTAGTGTCATTTAAACTTAATTTGGGTGCTCTTTACTTTGCATGGTACCTTGTAATGTGTCTGCCTACTGTGTAAATTTTTTACTTGAGCCTAAAATTGACATTAGCTAAGGACAGCTAAGTTGTTGTGCTGGCTGTACATTTTTATTAAATGGCTCCAGCTGTGAAGGGAATAGCAGACAAGTCATTTCCACTGTGTGCGTTACATTTCGTCTGCTACGTCATTTCATGCCACCACTTCAGCGCATTAGTTCACATCGGGAGTTTGTCAGAGATGAAGTGAGTTCAGTGAGCCCATTAGAAAGAACCGGCTCTCCTAAAAGAGCCAGAACAATACTGTACGGAAGCATATTGGATTCACTTAAAAAAGCTGAGATGTGTGCATATAAAAAGGCCAATGTTTGTTTGCCTCACCTAATTACATTTCTCTTTCTCTTCACAGTAGCGGTGTCCATGCTACCTTATGAACTTTTCATTAGATCTTATGAAGGAAAAGAGGAATAAATCAAACAGGTAAAGTTGTTGTGTAGGGGTTGGGGATATAGCACTGTTCTTGTATCACAATTTTCTGGAGCCATGCTAATCATTTTGATTTTATAGTAATTTAAAGTTGTTTTTGTAATTTTAATACCCAATACTACAACTGTCAGCGCCTTCTTGCTCTTGCTCTACATGGAGACAAAGTGGGTATAGGTTCTAAAGCAGTCTGTAAAAAAACGGCACCACAATATTTGAAACTTTTGTCCACATGAATTCACACAAACCAGCCAAAAATGCTGCAGTACATAAACCGGGCCCACTAGTGATGCTGCCAGAGAACCACAGAAAACAACACTGAGCATGTGCAGTCAACCTGGTGGCAAACATGACAAATCTAGCTTCAAATTATTGAATGGCAAAGTGCTCGAAACTAAATAAATAAAATCTTGTGAAATACATGTACATGAATAAATAATGGACAAATATACGTGACAATGAAATTGTGAAAAAACAGAATTCATTTGAAATTCTTAGCTAATTAATGTGAAATATATTTTCATTTTCCTTTAAAAATATATTTATTAGTAAAAAACAATATTTAGTTGTATTTTGTCCTAATTTTATTTTTAGCCATTTTTATTCCACCAGTTTTTATTGTCAAACATCTTTTTCCCAAAGTGAGCTTTTATTTCATAATGGTGTTTTTCCCAGTGGCTTATTTATGTCAAAAGGCCGTTTATCAACTGAAAAAGTTCATCTGCCAATCAGGGTCAGTGGGTGGGACCTGAATGCTCATTGGCTGGTGTTTAAACATTGATCTTCTTGGATAACTATCATCACTGTGAGCACCCTGCTGCTTAGCTAGCAACATGCTAAGTCCAGGTTCAGAGTTGCAGGAACTTTGTTCAGCTCTGGTTACTCTAACAGACCATATAGAGAGGATTAATTTGGCATTAACAGTTTCAGAGACCGTCTTGAGTCGTTTGGATTATATTTTTGGATATGATCCCAGGCCCAGGACTGAAGACTTTAGTGCTTACTGAAATAACCGCCTGTGTTATTGCTGATATGTTTTCTGTGTGATCCAGCACAATTCAGAACAGAGTGGAGAAAGAAGCCCTGGTTGGTGGTTAGATACAATCAATTTAAAAAAAAATAGCCTTCAAGGAGGGAGACAGGGAATTACTGAGGAGTATACAGAAGCAACTTAAGGTCAAGATCAGAGAAAGCAAGGAGGCATACAGGAAGAAGCTGGAGAACAAACTACAGAGGAACAATATCAGAGATGTCTGGTCAGGAATGAGAAAGATCACAGGTTTTAAGGACAGGAAGGATTGGATAGATGGAAGTCTGGACAGAGCCAATGAACTGAACACATTCTTCAACAGGTTCAGTTCAGGAACTAGCTTAACATCCTCCTCTTCTGTTCCCAAACAGACATCCCACTCTCCTCTGACCAACAGCTTTCCTGTTACACCTTGGATGTTTTATCCTTCACCTCAGCCATGGACTCTTCTAATTCCACAAGTTTGACTTCAACCAAGTCAGGAAATGCTGCTACCCCCTTTGCCTCCCCCTCCCACTTCTCTGTCTCCAAAAGTCAGGTGAAGAGGCAGCTGGAGAAACTGAACCGGAACAAGGCTGCAGGTCCAGATTGTGTCAGCCCCAGAGTCCTGAAGGCCTGTGCAGAGCAGCTCTGTGGGATTCTACAGCACATCTTCAACCTTAGCTTAACTCAGGAGAAGGTTCCAGTGTTGTGGAAGACATCCTGCCTTGTTCCAGTACCAAAGAGAACTCACCCATCAGTCATCAATGACTATAGACCTGTTGCCCTGACATCCCACATCATGAAGGTCTTGGAGAGACTCCTGTTGGCCCCACTGAGTAAGCAAACAAGAACGTATCAGGACCCACTGCAGTTTGCTTATCGCTATGGAGTTGGAGTTGAAGATGCCATCATCCACCTACTTCAACCAACCCACCATCATCTGGACATAGCAGGCAGCACTGTGAGGATCATGTTCTTTGATTTCTCTAGTGCATTTAACACAATTCAGCCTGATTTGCTTTGTCAGAAACTCCTGAAGACACAGGTGGAGCCCTCAACAATCGGCTGGATCAATGACTACCTGACCAACAGACCACAATTTGTGAGACTGAAGAATTGTGTGTCAAACCAGGTGGTCAGCAGCACAGGAGCACCACAGGGGACCGTACTCTCACCATTCCTTTTCACTCTGTACACCTCAGACTTCCAGTACAAATCAGAGACCTGTCATCTGCAGAAACACTCAGATGACTCTGCAATTGTTGGGTGTATCAGAGATGGACAAGAAGCTGAATACAGAGAGCTGGTGGACCGCTTTGTGACATGGTGTGGAAACAATCGTCTCACCTTGAATGTGAACAAAACAAAGGAGATGATTGTAGATTTCAGAAGAAACAGGGATAAGTCAAAAACTGTTTCCATCATGGGAGAAGAAGTGGAGGTGGTTGAGGAATATAAATACCTCTGAGTTCACCTGGACAAAATACTGGACTGGAGGCGCAACAGTGAAGGAGTCTACAAGAAGGGACAGAGCAGACTGTACTTCTTGAGGAAGCTTAGGTCCCTCAAGGTTTGCAGCAAGATGCTGCAGATCTTCTACAAGTCTGTTGTGGAGAGTGTAATCTCTTCAGCCGTCATCTGTTGGAGTAGCAGCATCAGAGTCAGGGACTTAAAAAGGCTCAACAACCTGATAAAGAAGGCTGGTTCTGTTCTTAGGACAACTCTGGAACATCTGGAGATGATAATGCAAGGAAGGATTCTTCAAAAAAAATAAAAACAATTATGGACAACCCTGAGCATCCTCTTCATGAGACTGTCATACAACAACAGAGCGTCTTCAGTCGGAGGCTTCTTCAGTTTCACCGCTACAGGAAATCCTTCCTGCCCACAGCCATCATCATCTACAACAACTCCTTAAAGAATTAATTATATGAGCTATACCAACACTTAATTTCCCTCTGGGATCAATAAAGTATTTTTGAATTTGAATTGAATTAAAGGGGGTTTATTTTAACACAGTCTGTGTTATTTATGAATCCTTTTATTAATTGTATGTGCCTAACCTCTGACCAGGGCTTCTTTTGTCAGTCTTGTCACGAGCATGGCGTCCCGAGCAGCTTTACACCCAGAACACTGATGCAACGCTGGCCGATTGGATTTAGACAGCCACGTTAAAAAAAAGGAAAATATTTTGCCAAAATTAAGAGCATCTGGGTAAACCATACATGAAATCCAACAGGCATTACATTCGATAACAGTATTAAACGACTTCTGCCCGTTCTCGCCATTCTCCTCCTCCAAGAAGATCAATGTTTAAGCACCAGTCAATGAGCATTCAGGTCCCACCCACTGACCCTGATTGGCAGATGAACTCATTCAGTTGATAAACGGCCTTTTGAAATGAATAAGGTACTGGGAAAAACACAATTATGAAATAAAAACTGACTTTTGGGAAAAAAGACGGTTTGAAATATTTTTATTTTATCTGCTTTTATTCTAAAGTGTTTTTTATCAATGCATTTTTAAAGGAAAATGGAAAATATTTAATTCTAATGAGCTAAGAATTTTAAACGAATTCAGTTTAATTTCATTTCATTGTCACATATTTGTCCATTATTTATTCATGTATACATTTGAGTTTTTTATTAATTAAATTTTGAGCACTTCGGCGTTCCATATCAAATGAGAGCGTTATTCAAAAGCATACAGTGTCTGTGGTTCTCTGAATCTATTTTCTGCTGCTGGTGATACAGGAGGGACAGTGAATCTTATTCTAGGATCCATAAAAAGGTCAGTATTTGCTTTATTAGGACAGCAACTCTGTATGGCGCCATGTTTACTTTATCACAGAGTGCTGCACATGTGCATTACACATAGGAATGAGGCAGCGACGTCATCCACTCAGAATAAATGCCGGACAGCTCATAATCACAGAGAAAACAGATTTCTCCACTCTGGGACACGGTTTAAAACATAATTGTTTATGGTGTCCTGAAACACAGGCTCCTTGTGGATTACACGCCTATTGATTCAATATCTTTTCTGCTACACCTGGTGTCATTTCTGTGTAGACGTGGCCTTAGATTTAGTGGCACTAGGTCCAATAATATATTTACTTATGAACTCTCTTTGCAGGGAGAAAATGACAGCCTTTGCAGAATCCGTTGAGGAAACTAGTGTTGGGACCTTCAAAGTGAAAAAAAACGGAAACCCAGCCTGGACCAGATGATGTGGGAATTGTCCTGGAAGGGCAAATTGTTATCCAGGAATTGGAATGTTCCACTGGCTGTTGCACTGCTCTTTGGCCTCTTGTATGCTCTAAACAAGGACAATCTTCATCAACTAAGGCAGTGGTCCCCAACCCCTGGGCCCACGGGTCATGTGGTACCGGGCCGCGGGCCACACACACAAAGAATAAATAACTTCCAGTATTTCCGTTTTATTTATTATCTGAGTGTGACTGCTGTTTTATTTAGAAAAATGACCGGATATCTCAGTTACATAGAGCTCAGTCTTGACACGTCAAGAGGCTTGTATTGGTCACATAATAGTTACCGCTAAAATTAATCCCACAAGCTAGCAAGATGGATGGAAAACAAAAGTCTCTCGATCGTTTCTTTGGAAAGGGGAAAAGGCCCAAGGCTCTCACTGATTCAGCGTTGTGGTGAGTTAGATTTTTCATGCACTTTGTATTTGTTTTTGTGGTAAACGTTGAATTATTAAAGGTGTGTTTAAATGTTACCATGGCGACCAGAGAGCGTTAGGGGGCTAAGAATATAATGTTACTCATGTTGTCTGCTCGATGTTAGGAGGACTCGGTTAATAAAGCTGCGAATACACATTGGATTTATGTCGATTGTTATAATTTAAAAAATAACCCGTTTTTATACCGTCCGTTATCATTTATCCGCCACACCTTAAAGGCCGGTCCGTGAAAATATTGTCTGATATTAAACCGGTCCGTGGCGAAAAAAAGGTTGGGGACCGCTGAACTAAGGTCCACTTTGGAAGTCCTCCATAAAGTGGTTATGGAGATAGATGGTGCTACGCTCTCAAAGAAAGCCCAGGTCCTGAAGAATAGACTCACAGAGTAATGCTGGCTCTTGAGCATGACCTGCACATATGAAAACTGCTGTTTTTACGTTTGTAATAATTGTTCTCATGTTGCTGTAATCTAATTTCATATTCTTGTACTTCTTCACTGGGAAGCCAACTTCCAACAGAGAGAGGTTTTCTTTGTTGGGGTGTTACGTTATTTAAACTCATTTACTACTGAGCCTTTCCAAACATGCAGGCTTTGCAGTGTTCACAAAAATGGCTTGTGAAATATTAACGTTACACTAAAATCGGTTGTGTCTACCAACTGGAATCAGAATGTCATTTATTCTAGTTGTATTTATTTTTATGTACAACCATACACCTGTGATGTTTGTGCGATGTATGTCATTTCATGCTTTGGATTAGCCTAAAAGCCTGATGTTCATTAAAACAATTATGTAATTTTAGTGCTGTGGTGTATTGCTTTCAAAATGTTTAAGTACCAGTAAGTTGTTGCTGAAATACATTAATTGGAAGGTTAAAACTAGTCATACATTTTAGGTTGCATCAACATAATTACATTGAAAATTGAATTTTTGAATCTGTCATAATGCCTAGATATAAAGAAAAATAATCCATACAACATAAAATATATATTATAAATAGTTCATATTTGTACAGTGTAAGTGAAACGTGTAAAAGTGACATAATTAGATTACGAGTTCTGAACATGACATTTTCAAAATCTTGGAACATGTAATAAATTTGTCGCCATTATAAAATGAAGTTATGACACCAGAACATAATGTAATTGCGTGCAACCGATGTACATAATTCATTAATGTAAATCCAGACTTTTTTTTCAGTGCATTTTTACATCCTCTCTCTGAAGCTGAAACCATTTCAAATGAGTTAGAACTTGTTTCACTAATATTTAATCCTGTGCTCGTGGTTCAAGACCGTACTTGCATATAGCAGAGCTTTCAGAGGGAATGTAGACCTTGTCAAAATGTAACTACATGACCTACATGGATGATCTGCAGGACACTTGAGCAGCTCCAGCCACTGGAACCTTCTCTGCAGACAGAAATCATCCTCAGATATCATGTATTCCAACAAATGCCCTCATCTTTTCATACCGTTTCACATTTTGTCACGTTACAAACGCAAACCTGAATAGATTTTTCACCACACAAACTAGTGAATAATCGAGAGACGGGAAGGAAACCGGTTCTACAAAATGGCGTAAGCTGCAAGATCTAAAAGGTTTGGTTTTCATTTCTATTCAAAACCCCTTTAGTCTCATGCTCCAACCGTGAAATCCATTACAACCGATCACCCTAAGAAGACACCCAGTTAATAAATAGAGTCTGCCTGTCTGCAATTTAATCTCTGCAAACTGAATTTAATGATCTCTTTAATGAAGCCGTTCACATTTTGACACAAACCAGGACAACACAAACGCACATGTAAGAAGGCGCTCTGGTAAGATGAGACAATTTAAACGTCATGGATCTAAATGGTAAACTGAGGCTGAAAAATCCTATTCTACACTTTCCTCACAGTGAAAAATGCTGGCGGCAGCATTATGCTGTGGGACTGTAACCCTGTAAGAGGCTGGAGACACCTTCCGGCACGACAGTGGCCCTCAATGTACCAACAGAGCAACGATGGAAGGGTTTTTTAAATCTAAGCATATTCATGTGTTACAACAGCCTAGTCAAAGTTCAGTCCGACATCCGGTTAAGATTCTGAGACTGGCCCTGAGAATTGATCGAGTTTGGGCCATTATGCAAAGATTGAGCAGAAAATCCATCTATAGATTTGAAAAGCTGGTAGAGACACACTTTTCAGATTTAGTGATGGACAAAAAACCTTAAAGTATTGTTTTTTCTTCCTAGTCACTAAACCACATTGTGTTGATCTATACAACTGCTATAAAACATACAATAGTCTGGGATTTTAACGCCACAAAATGTGAAAAAGGTTAAGCAGTATCAATACTTTTGCAAGCAATTGTTCAGTTATACCCAAGAGTTGGATCTAAACATTTTTTTTTTTTTTTTATGAAAGGAATATAATCTTATAAGAACCAGGTGACGACAAGGTCACCATTACACCTGCCAATTATTTATAATAATTATTTGTTTTTGTATAATTTCTAGTCAACATATTGTGTTAGAGTAATCTAAAAAAATAAACAGACAGTTTTTGAGGAATGGTTTGGGTTTTTATTTGCCATTTAATGTTTGGTTCATTTGCATGGACAGTTGTTGTCCGCAGGTGTCTGTGGGTGCGCCTCTCACGTGGCGTCAGCCTGAGCCGTGTCGTGACAGCAGCCATCTATGATTTAAAAAAACCCACAGAACAGAGAACGTTGTTTACATCTAATAAAGTAACTTCTAAATAATATACATGATACCAGGAATAATAAGAGAACAACGAAGAATGAATTTTTCCTTAGCCTTTTCACTCACCTCTGCTGCTTCCTGATGTCCCCCGGCATGGGCGGATCTACTGGGGTGGCATAGGGTGGCAGTTGCCACCCTAAAAGAAAGCCTTGCCACCCCTGCTGCCACCCTAGCAGCTATGAATTCAAACCCGTTAACGTTCCGCGGGCGGACCCAGCCCTTTTTCTAGTTTAAATCCATCGATTTTCTGACTTCTAACTTCTATGAACCTATACATATTTTATATCATTGGTAAGCTAAGAGTCTTGTGATTCCAATTATGGATGGCGATCAAGGATACAATCATAACTGAAGACACAGTGAGCGTTTTGCCAACACAAACGTTTTCCTGACAGAGGTATAAAAATATGGAACTCACCACTTTGTAGTCCAATAAACGTGACAAAACTGATCCATTTCGAACAAAAATGGTCTTTTTACATCAATAAGGTCCGAGTAAAGTCCTCCAATAAAGTGATTAGACCAGGACAACAGCAAAACCGATAAAAAATGTGCTTCCGAAATGTCTATAGCCATTTTTGTAGTCTTTAAGGCTTTGTTTCAGATTCCTTTGCTTCTACTTCCGCCTACAAAGGTCACTGAGCATGCCCAGAAGAAAATAAATAATAATTTCATCCGGTTCAATGGCGCATGGATGAAAAGTCACGTTATGGTAAGTAACTCGAACCAATCGCGGTCCAGAACTCTGATGATTGACGCATCAAATAGCCAATATAATGCTGTAAACGCAGATATATAACTTGACCGGGCGGACTTGTTCGCAGCCATTGTATATGACGTGCGTAAAATGTCTTATTCATGAAGAGATTACGCACAGTGTGTACCAGTAACATACTCTTTCAGCACCGTGAAGGAAGCAGTGGAGCTTTATATGGTAAGATGCAGTTATGATTCTGATGATATTTTTAATTCAGTGAGGACTATGGCATTCACCCAGGAGATGGCGCATATGGCATACTTTTGACCACCTTTGACCTGTAGTTAGAAAAATGTGTGCAGAATATTCATTTTTTAGTTTATTGCTGTCAAATTTGGTGTGGATGAAGGTAATAGTTTAGGCTTTAGACCCACAGTGGGTTTTAGGTCCCAACCTATTCTTAAAGCCATTTTTACACCATGTATTTATATAAAATATCGGACATAAAAAAAAAAATTTTCAGTGTATTAAAATTCATATTGCTTAGTAACAATCGCACTCGAGATATTAACACAGTTCTGGGATAAATTTTAGAGTGTTTGCTTTCCAAAAGAGATCCCAGCCATGTCTCTACTCAAAATGGTTCAAGAACAGCTTCAAGTTAATTTTGGGTATGTGTTTTGAGAAAATGTAGGGCGGAAATTGCAGGAATGTTAAGGGGGTAAAATTGGTTGAAACTCATGAAAATAGTTGCATTATATTCTCTTTGGTGAACCTTTAAAGCTGCTAGTTTGCTGAAAGTGCTGCAGAGAGCGCACCATGTGGCCGTTAGACAAACTGCAATCAGCCAAATGCGCACTCCCATGACTTTCAGGCGTGAGCTCATTATTCCGAGCTCGGCGACGGCAGAGGCCATTTTTGCTCTTTTTGTAATGCTGGATCAAATTATTTTCTTCTTTGACTTACAGGGAGCTTGTGTAGGTGTCGTGGCTGGCTAGCTACACTTATCTAAGCTAGCTTAGGCCGCGTACATGGGTATGCATGTGCATCATTACGTCACGCTACGCGCTCTCACAAGCCCACACGCGCACCCTGAACCACCTCAAAATAAATGGAATTGCTGCCTCTACATGCAACTACGGTAGAATCAAACTACAGCAAACTACAGCACTTGGTTCAATTGTATCGTCAGGAGATGAAAAAACTGACTATAGATATATTAAAAAAAATTATTTTAACAAAATATTGCGCAATGCAGCTTTTAGTTCCGGTTGGAAGGCAAGAAGTGAGGGGGACTTAAACTATTTTTCATGATGGGTAGGGTTGGGCATCGAGAATCGAGCATCGACTGGATCCGGGACTCATGTCGATTCTCCCGGAATCGTTCAATTTTTAAAATTACGATTCCTAGTTTCGATTCCCAGTTCGCCGACCAGAAGAACCCGCCGATTACCAACGAAGAAGAATCAGCCAGAAGTGTTAGCGTTACTGCGCAATCATGGAAGGTGTGTGGAGACACTCTAAGATCTGTCTTCACTTTAGGAAACAAAACAACAGGGCTCAGTGCTATACCTGTAAGAAGTAACCGACCGCTCTATGTTTGATGGGATGCACCGGCTTACCTCATTAGCTCTTCCTCCCGGATCCAGCCCAGCGCCGCACTCCGGTCAGTAAAATACGTCTGATGTCAACATTGCGGCAGCAAACAAGTTATACACGAACCCTTGTTCAACTCAAGTGCAAATATCCAGCTAACGTTAGCTCATGGATTTGTTTTCATAGACAAACTGTCTCAGATTGCTAAGCTAACGTTAACCAGGTAGCTGACGATACTCCGGCGATGTGCTCCGACTCTGTTCACTGTCGCAGCCAAGGGAACCGCAACAACTAGAGGAGTTCCACAGAGAGGTTTCAGATTTTATAACATACCTGCAGCTATTCTGGACTGGATTGTTTAAGTTGTTTCTTATTTTTTGTTCAATATTCTGCAGACAGACAATGCAGGATGTTTGGAAATCAGTTTTCATGACATTTCCAAAAATAAAGCTCTCCTGTAAAAATGTTAATACAATTTCTTTTCTTTACAGTGGTATTTATCCCCAAGTCCATAGATAACAGCCCTGTGAGAAATTCATTGAAAGTAAAAAGTTAATAGAATTTAAATCCATGTTCCAATTCCATAGTTCAATCCAAATTCAATTCAAAAATACTTTATTGATCCCAGAAGTAAATTAAATTAAGGAAAATTAAGTAATTAAATTACGTAAAGTTTAGACTATTTCATCAAGTAATACTACCTATGGGTGGGTGGGTAGGTAGGTAGATAGAAATACTTTATTAATCCCATAAGGGAAATGTCCTTGTTGCAGCAGCAGCCCTCAAAAACACAAATGAAAACACACACACACACACACACACACACACTAAAAAAAGAAACTGTGCAAGTAAATAAATAAGCTCAATATACACACATGTAGGACCAACACACCATGATTAAGAAGAAATAGCAGTGTAAACAAGTAGTGTATTTTAAAGTAGGTCATTTAAAATATGCAAAAATAAATAAATGACCCTGTCCCTCCAAAGAATTGGAATCGAGAATCGTTTGGAACCGGAATCGAAAACAGGAATCGGAATCGTCCAAATTCAAACGATGCCCAACCCTAATGATGGAGTTATTGTGGAGTAATATTTTGAATATGAGGTGGCATGCAAATATTTGTAAATTGTTGTAAATATTGTAAATATTTTCCTTATTTCCTTATTAATATTGTTACTGTTGTGTAAGGTTTGTTTTGTATATTGTCTGAGTCCTGAGTTCCCCTGTAAAATGGTTTGTTCCAATTAGGTACATTTTACTTCGGGTATTTAAACTTCTCTGTGTTAGTCAGTAAGTGGTGGTGGTGGTAGGATGATGATGTGTTGGAGCACGGTGAGCATCAAAATAAACCTCTGAAAAGGTGAATTTTTTTTGTGACTCCTGGTCCTTTATTGGATGTTTGTCTCCATGGCCGCTCGACCAAACTGACAAATAGTGTCAGAAGTTAAAGTTGATTTTAAAAAAAAGATGACGCGTGGAAAAAAGACAGAGCAGCAGCAGGAGGAGCCGGATGATGGGGAGCCTAACTCTGATCGGCTGGGAGCAGGAGCAGCAGCGAGTGCACCGGACAAGTTGGAAGAACTTTCCAGCATGGTGAAGTCCCTGATTCGTTCCCAGTCATCTAGAGACCAGCTTTTGGAGAAAGAGTCCTCCCGCCAAGAACAGAGGTGGAAAAGTATGCAACATCAGTTTTTGCAAATTCAGGCACAAGTGAAAGAACTAAGAGATGAATTTGAAAGCAAAACTGAGCGACAGGATGATGATGCTGAACCACCAGCTCCGACATGCGACCAGCCTGTTGAACCTCCTACACCCAGGGCACCACTGGTACATATACAGCCCAAATTACTACCACTGTGTGCTGAAGATGACATTGAACATTATCTGACAACATTATCTCTAGTCCCAACTCTGCCGTATCCTGTTATTCTGGGAAATGATGTTCCCGTAGTGTTAGATCTCATCCAGAAAGTACATTCGAACAAACATCGACACATCAGTTCCAGATATTGAACACCTTCAGCAGCAGTTCTGTCCCCATCCCTTTGTTACTACCTGTAATGTGTTTACCACTCGGGCCACGAGAGCTAAAAACACCCTTGAGGAGCTTCCGTTTTATCAGGTAGCAATAGAAGGGGGCCCAGTGACACAGCGCAAGTCAAAAGCTCAGAAGAGAGTGGAAAAGTTTTTGGCTATAAACAAAACACAGATTGAGGATACAGCAGACTCAACTCAGCCTTTAGATTTTCTAATTCCTTCTGATATAGCTGCACTTCAAAAAGCTGACCCAAAACTCAAGGTGTGGTTTGACAAGGTGACTGAAGTAGATGGTGAAGCCACAGGAACTTTAGACTGTCTAGCTGATTCACAGCATATAATCAAGAGGGACATTCTTTATCAGCGTCAGGGGAAGAATGAGGCTTTAGCATTGCCACAAATCCTAACTCAGAAGGTCATGGAGCTAGGTCATTGTATTCCATGGACAGGACACCTAGCTTTTCAAAAGACTCTCAATAGAATCTCAAGTAGATTTGTTTGGCCTGGCATTTATTCTCAGCTGAAGGATTTCTGTGCTTCTTGTGAACGGTGTCAATTAACGTCGTCCAGGGGCGTAGCTCGTGCCCAGCTTCAACCATTGCCACTTATTGATAAACCATTCACAAGGATAGGTATGGATGTGGTGGGACCCCTGGAAAGAAGTTCATCGGGTAACAGATTCATTCTTGTCATTTGTGACTACGTGACTATGGGGTTGTTGTGGAATAATATTTTCAATATGAGGTAGCATGCAAATATTTATTAATGGTTGTAAATATTGTAAATATTTTCCTTATTAATATTGTTACTGTTATGTAAGGTTTGTTTTGTATATTGTCTGAGTCCTGAGTTCCCCTGTAAAATGGTTTGTTCCAATTAGGTACATTTTACTTCAGGTATTTAAACTTCTCTGTGTTAGTCAGTAAGTGGTGGTGGTGGTAGGATGATGATGTGTTGGAGCACGGTGAGCATCAAAATAAACCTCTGAAAAGGTGAATTTTTTTTTGTGACTCCTGGTCCTTTATTGGATGTTTGCCTCCATGGCCGCTCGACCAAACTGACAAACCCAAAAAGAAATTAGACATTGAATTTATAAAACAGAATGTATATCCTGTGCAATGATGTACTGGTATATGAATTCTGGTCTTTTAGCTAATGTGCTGACCTTGTGGCGACCCAAGCCAAAGAAATCAGTGCTAGATAGAGAGGAGTGGGTATTAGCCAATCAAATGACGCTCCTTGGAGCACGTGTCACCAGTGTGTTGGGCTGGGCCAGATATCAGTCTCTTAACAGTTAGCTGGCATGTGTGGCTCAATAAAGGGGAGGGAGCTTTTTCCTTCTTAAACAGATCATTAAATGGACTGAACCTAAACAGCGGTTATCTGCTCATACTGATAACACACTCACACTCACAAAGCAAAGCTCAGAAGTGCCTTGCCCAGGGGCACATCTACATGTGACAGGAGGAAGCTGGAATTGACCCATGACCCTCCGATTGCAACACAACTAGTCTACCTACTGATTGAGTTTTATTATTTTTCCATCTACTAGAACTGAGCAAAATATCAGACTATCCCTGTCTGCACAGGCTCTTGTTTTGAGATGCTAACCAGCTAACTCTTTTTACATTTTTAAAAACAGCTAAATGTTAAATAAAAAACAAAAGTAATATTCATAAGGCTAAAAGGCTTATTGACTATGGGTGTGCCATCTCGGGCGCCACACGATTTCGATTAGGCTGCTACGATTCGATTATAAAACGATTTGTTTTGTTGCATATTTCTTACCCATTTATGGTTTTTTCTTCACTCCTTCCATGGCTACTTTCTACTCTTAAATCTAGGGCTGGGCAATATGGCCTAAAAATAAAATCTCTGATTTTTTTTTTTTTACACCAAATCCGATTTCCATCGATTTTTTTCTTTCTCCCTTTACTTTCTTAAACAGAAATAACAAATGACAGAATCTATTTTTTTGAAACTCTTCTTTCAATATCTCCTTAGGGAGTCTACCTAAATTCAAAGTTGTGTGCAAAGTTGGTAGCACATACCTGGCGTCCAAAGTTTTCAGTAGGTAAATAAAGCCAGGCTTTTTCACTGTATAAACAGGCACCATATATTTTTGGGAAAATCTCGATTTTCCCAAAAATAAAATCTTCTTAAACTGCAAATTTGAATTAATCGATAAAATTGATTTATTGGCCAACCCTACTTAAATCCATTCAGTTTCCATTAATTGAAGGATCCAAACCAATTGACGTCCTGTGTTTTGTTTATGTCAAACCACAAATAAACCAACACGTCCAAAATATGTTTCATAAACATATCAAGGTCATATTTTCAATGAAAGCTAAATGAACTGTGTGTTGGCAATTTCAATATAAAGTAGGATTTTGATTTCCAAAAAGAGAAAACTTGGTCCAATCCTTAAACACATCAACCATGCTCTGTTTACTTAAAGAAGACTTTTGATTTTAAAATATTTAAAGTATCCCTGCTCCATGTGGTTGGAAAGAATTATTAAATAAACTTCTGATCAGCTTTCACAAGTCAACCATTTACAGAATTGACTTTCAAATCTAAATAGAAATTTATTAGAAAATAAACCTATAAACAACAATAGCTCGCTTTTTAAGTCAAACAGGAAATAAACATTACACAAAAATCTGAAATTATATTCTGAGAACATAAGTATTATTTTATATTCTAAAAGGAATAGAAAATAAAAAGCAGCACTCTGCCAAATACACTTGGAGTCTATACTCCAGTCTGGTTTTCTTTGCTGTCAATTTAATACAGAACTGTAACTTTGCAGCATTTTCATAGTTTTTGTGTCAGTTTAACCAATGGGATGTTTGCCATCTGTCATACACGGAAACAAAATCTGCCAGCTATGAATATGGTGTTCTGCGCCACACATTATGGGATGGAATGAATGAAGGAACTTTCCTTCGTGTTTCATACTTAAAGCTACACTTAGACTCAAGGCCGGATTATCCAATGGGTATTATCAGCACAGGCCCAGGGGCCCACGCCTACTGGGGGGCCCACATGAGCAGTTTAAGGAAGAAGAAAAAAATAGTCTTCAAATTTCCAAAATGGCAGAGATCGGTGCTGGTGCTGTCATCTACTGACACGTTCTTTAGAAAACCTAAGGAGAAAAATAAAATAAAATAAAAAAATCAGGAAAAAGAAGACCTGGTGGATGATGATGAGCCAATGAACCTGTTCGGAGGGGACTGCGTTAGCTACACAACACAACCTGAGGCTAGCTGTAGCAGCGGGAGCTCAGACAAGGTTTATCCGGTGTGGGACGCAGCACTGTGGGGGACAGTTAACGGAAATGTCCGTGCTGGAGCTGCTGCTTTTAATAATCGGGCGACCAAATATCCAGCTTCATCCCATGATCGAGGTTTGGGGATTGCGCCCCAGATAGCAGCGAAAAAGTGGAGATGTCCAGGGAAAAGAAGATGTTGTTGCTAACATGATACACAGCAACATAGATGCTTCTTTCATGTCTAAAGTGCTAAATATTTGCCATGTTTTATAACTGATTTTTCAACACTTTTGAATCGCCATCGATTTTGCACATTTCACATCGCAATTAATCGATTTATGGCAAGTCAGCACACGCCTAATATTCACAGGTTGAAAATTCATAAATCAATGTCTAAAAAAAAACTTTAAAAAAAACAAAACAGTAATTCTAAGGAGACTACACTTAATGACATTTAAAATGGGAAACAACCAACCTGCGACTTCAACAGGATTAAGTTTACACATATAACAGACCAACCTAAGACTATTCTCTTTACAGACATTCTGGAGAAAATCTAGAAATTGAAATTGCTTGAATTCTAAATAAGTAAAAAATAGAAAAACAATAATAAAATATTTACAGAAGTTTTGCAGCCAATAGAAGGGAAGTAACTTGAGATGCACCTGGTGCATTTTCTTAGTTGATCATTATTTTTTCATGTCAATTTTTTTTATTTTTTTTTAATACTATATCAAAATACTATATCCAATTTCAAGCAATTGATTTAGAATGTACATCTCATTGTCTTATTACAAATGGTAAGAAGTCTCAATATAAAATCAGGAAAGTTATCCATGCAGCTTAGAAAAGGACTCATTTCTGGTGGAATTTCAAACCTTTGTTTTGAGTAGATACATTACGCTTTTTTTCCAAATGATCCAGCTGAAAACTATGTTGTCATTTCCCCCCCAAATATGCACATCCAGGACCAGCATCATAGAGACCCTGACTATAGCAGCCCACTGTTTACTGAGGTTCTCAAACTGTGAGGGTGGTTTTAGTTTGTTCATCCATTCTTCTCCCTGTCCATGATGGTGAGATTAGCTTTAGCTCCCCTTCCTGCTCACATTTAGGAGAGAAATGATTTACCTTTAGCCATTTCCTGGACAACCATCTCCCTAACATAAACACGCTCTGATCTTTACCCACTTTGAAGACTAGATGAGGAACAGAAATGGGCTCTTGTTGCGTCTTCTTTTGATTAAAAGGTTTAGACACTGATAAAAACAAAATCCTCAGTTATTCAAAGGAAATCAATGAAAGAGGGTTGGATTTCAAATGAATGGTAAACTATAAAATGTAATAAAAGATTCAAACAATTCAATTTAGAGTAGCTTTGAGCCTCTTTAACAGGGGCGCCAATAACTGTGCATGGTGTAGAATACCGGTCATCAACAAGCAGATATAATTAAAGCAAAGCAGCTAAAACCTTCTTGTTTCAGCATCTAGAATGAGAAGTTTATGACTTTACTACACGAGTTTACATCTTAGGACTAGTAGTGGGCGATATAAAAAGGTATAAATGATATAAATTAAACCTAAAGGTAGAGATTTTGACTATACCGGCCTACCGCGTTTCATTTGTTGGTTTCTAAGAAAAGAAACGTGTAGAACTTAAAGCTTTTTTAATTCAAATATGTGCCGGTTTGTTTTTGCATAATGAATTATCTTTAAATGGCATCCTATACTTTTTTTTAAGTTGTTCTGCTGCGATGTATCTGGAAAGTCAGAATGTTCATAAACTGTCATTTTGACATGTATAAAGAATAATCTACCGCAAAAGGTACCGTTATCTCTAGGTATGTGTATTGGCAAAATTCCGGTGATATGGGGGGGGGGGGGGGGTGCGAAAACAGCCACCAACTAGTGGTCATACTTTTAATTTTACTACAAATATTACTGTCATTATTACTAGTTCCATTCAAATTCTAAAAAAATAATTAAAAAACCCAGATACATTGATTTTGAATATAGATACAATATTGCGACATAAAATGTCATGATATAGCAGCGTATCGATATTTTCTAACATCCCTAGTTATCTCACACACTTTAGATTGTATCACAAAATAGATTTGAGGCCATATTGCCCAGCCCTTTTTTAAGACTTTGAATTTCATGACGACAAAAAGTATTGATGATTTCTTTCTTTGTATACATTTTATTTTTTTTACACTTGAAATAATCTTCAGTGCTTAAGTTCCTCTAGGTATGCTTTCTAATAAATCCTACATCATGGCAGAAGATCCAGATGGAAAGCAGAGATCCAGTGAGAATCACTACTAACCAGATTATCTTCAGCTTGACCGGCTTTGACCTGTGACCCATCGATCAGAAATTCACACAATTTGAGGCTCTCTCCCTGATCACTGAATGGATCATATCGAGGCGCCACCAGGTCACAGACCTTACAACGCCCTTCACCATGGAAGTGGTCATTGTAGGAAGAAGAATAGTAGAAAGAAATGTCAGCTGTTCATTGAAGCTCCTAGAACATAGCGCTAGACTTTGACAGATCGTCACTGAGCTCCTTCAACATTTCACATTCCTGTTGTTTTGATTGTTTTTGTAGTCGAGTTTCTCCATGTATGAAAAAAGGAGCCCTCTGCTATCGCTGAGGAACGCTTCTTTGAATTTGCGAAAGGGCAATTAGACCCAGAGTCCTTTCAGGAGCTACCAGGAAGGCTGAGCGTAAGGCAGCACAGTCTGCTGAGGCGTCTTCTGCTGCCGTGGAACATGCTGGACTTGGACATGTTGGGAATCTCTGATTTGAGGAGAGACAGTTCACAGTGAGACTGCCGTTTACAGTTCCTAATGCTAACTCTGCTACTATAACCTGATCGCGTCCTGCAGGAGGGCGAGAAATAAATAACTCGGTTTTTCAAGAAAAGGAAATCAACGTTAATAAATCAGAAATAGATGTCTGATCGGTGCATTATTATGCCTCTACGTTCACACGTATATAAACACCAGTGTTTCCCCTACATAGACTTAGGCGTGGCGTTGCGCCGCGGCTGCATTTTCAGCCCCACGGCAACAAAATGCTAAAAATAACTTATTTTACGGGAGGAGGTGATTATTTCTTAATTGAACCTGCGCTGCCGCCTCCTGAGGAAGCAGCGGTTCTCTAACTGTCAGAGATCTGCATGTGATCAAAGCGTGCCGAGAGGCGCGGGGAGGGGGAGGGGCATAACTGATCCTCGTTCAGTCTCGTTAAGTGAAGGTTGAGCGCATCATACAACCGTAAAAGGACAAGAGAGAGAAGGCAGCTGTGGTTAAATTGCTTTTTGATTTTACAAGTTAAAAAGGCATTTCGTTAAAGATATTGATGAGCAGGGCTCACGATTGTATTTGTAAGTAATTGGCCGTAGCCATTGACTGGTATGGCCCTAGCTAGGGTCGCCAACCGTCCCGTAAAAAACGGAATCGTCCCGTATTCAGAGAAAATATGATGCGTTCCGTAATAAGGTGAAAAGGAACACGATTTATCCCGTACTTCAGCTACAATGAAAGAAAGACACAAAGGTGGAATTATTCTGTGTCTTTAAGCTGTGCAGCTTCTTCTCTCATTCTCTCCTGTTGCTCCTTCAATCATGAAACTGATCAATGATCAGCCCATCAACTTTTCTGCCTGAAGTCCCTTCTCTCTCTCTCTCTCTCGTTTGTTTATCGGCCACTTTGTGCAGAAAGAGGAAACCAGCGGATGTCGCGCTAAACAGCAGCAGCACGTTTAATAACCTGTTAGTTGATTTAATATGACTTTCTAGTATCAGCTGATGTTTGCTGGAGCCACAGCTGTAAAAGCTGCTGGTCATGATATCAGTTTGGATATCTGGTGAGAGGGAAACATGAAGATGAAACCAGGAGATGTTCTTACTGAATCATCAGAGCTGAACAGGTGATTGAGAAACAGGTTTACCTTTTAGGTGACATGAACGAGTTGAAGGGAAGTTATAAACCGTTTCTGAGAGACAAATAACACCAGGATCCATTTATGTAGCTAACAGCTGGTAAATGTGCAGGGGAGGCTCTAGCAAAGTTTTGCGAGGGGGCCAGGTAGGGCATTAACAGGGAAAGGGGGGCACAAATACATACTTTTCTTTTTTATTCTCATTTAAAATGTCTAGCTTTTAATAAATAATTATCTGAATCTTACAACTAAAGTGGTCATCTGTTAAATGTATAGAAATCCATTATCTCATAGAGTAAATACTATTGAGTCTAATATATACCCTAGAAAGCTATAGTACTTTTTCTTTTGGGAAGTTACCATCTGTGCAGTCTGCAGTTCTGTTGAAGAAAGATGTTGAATTGGTGTGTTCATAATAAACTGTTGACATCAAGTTGAGGTAAGTGTCATAACTCCTCGCATACACATCCGCGGTGCAGCAGCCCCGGTAAAGAGTCATCAATTCCAAGCTGCTCATAATGAAAGCGCATTATGGCATGGCATAGAGGACAGAGGAAAAAAAGAACTACTAAAAAGGCCTACAATGCTGCTCTCAGTAGCAATTGGTGTATTTATCTGTGTTAAACACACAACAGCAGATACTACATGTTGAAAGGAAATTCATATTTTATGGAACAATTCATATTCTTATCAAGGTCTGAGAGGAGGTTTGAGAGGCCAAGTTCTCCCCGCTGCCACTCACCTCATCAGCTCCTCGACCTTATCGTCGATGTCCAGGTCTTCTTCTGCAGCTTCGAACCCAAACGCCCTCGACGCCGCGGCGCTGTTCACCGGATACCGTGGCGGAGACAGCTTCCCGTTGGGCGTGGCGGCCAGGCTGTCCCGGCCGTTCTGAGACAGCGCCACCAGCGCCACCGGCGATGGCAGGACGGCCGAGGGTGGCGGCGGCCCCGGAGGCGGGGATGTGTCGTAGCTGTTGCTGGGAGACGGGGACAGTCCCCCGCCACTGTTGAACTGCGTTTGCGTGGCCGTGGAGATTTTGGAGGTGGTGGACGAGGCGGCGGCGGAGTGGTCACCGCCTTCGCCGCTGTTGCTGCCGTTGCACGTCGCCGAGGAGGAGGTGGCGGTGGTTGCCGAGGCAGTGGTGTTATTGTTGAAGGATGTGGCGGTTGTATTGGAGGCAGAGTTGTTGGCGCCTACGAGGTAGGTGGCGGTGGAGGAGGAGGAAGAGGTGCGGCGGCCGAACTTGTCGCCGTGCTCCCGGTCCAGCCGGTCCAGAGTGTCGAGCGCGTGCAGGATCTCCTGCTTCGTCATCCCGGTGCGACGCAGCCGCTGCAGCAGATCTATCTGCTCGATGGTGAAGCGCGGCTCCTCGCTGAAGTCTGACATCCTGCTGTTGGGCGGGACACAAAACACACGAGTTGAGAGGGAAAAGGAGGAACGGGAAGTTTAGGGAAACTCTAGGAGGCAGGGAATGTGAAAGCACGGAGGAAACAAGAGGATTAGGCGTCAAAGAGGAGGAAACGGTTGCGTCATAGGGAGAAATATATAAAATGATGGAGGAGGAGTTTAAGGGAAAACTATCTAAAGGGTGGGGAAAGGAGAAGATACAAGAAGGGGGAAAAAAGCAGCAGATGAGAGAAGACAGACAAGATAAAGAAGTGTGAGAGAAAAAGAAAGGGAGGGGCAAGGCATAAAAATCAGCTATTTTTGGGAAGCAGCAGGAAACACGCGCAGACTGCCAGAGTCACCTTGACAGCTGATGCTATCTTAACATTCAGACTGTCGTTCTTTAAGAGCTCCTCTATAATCCCCACGCTGCACGCCACCCACGCTGGATGTTTTTCACAAGCTATTTGCTGGACTCAAAAATCAATGCCTCTGGAAACGGACTGCGGCAGATTTCTTTTTTCTTCCCCCCCCCCATCATTTTCGAAGGCGGCCCAGCCCGGCCTGCGTTCGTAGGATGACTGCTTTCAAATGGGGTCACTGGCACGTTGTTATCTTTCTAGGAAGTGCAAGACGACGAGAAAAGACAAAAACGCCTTTGGAATGTAAAAAAACAACAACATTCATTTAAAAGTTACCTCGGAGGTCAAAAAAAAAACAAAAAAACCCTTAAAAGTATTCGCACTAGCCTTTATTGGGATTATATGTGATAAACAAAAGGAGCACATTGTTTCCAAATGCTTCACTTAATACTGAAGGGTTTTAAGTTTTTTTTTTTTTTTATGCCATTAAAAGCCTTCAGTTGATCCAAAATGCGGCAGCAAGAGTTCTGATGAATATTAAAAAGAGAGATCACATTTCTCCTGTTTTAGCTTCCCTTCATTGGCTCCCTGTTAAATCCAGAATAGAATTTAAGATCCTTCTTCTTACATACAAAGCCCTTAATAATCAAGCTCCATCATACATCAGAGATCTAATTGTTTCATATGTTCCTAACAGAGCACTTCGCTCTCAGACTGTGTCCTGTTATCAACTTTTTACTTTCTGTAACATAGAAAGTTCTCTTATATCAGATCTTCTGTTCCTTCTGTGTCTCTGCTCTGTCTTCTCAAACCCCCAGACAGTCGTGGCAGATGGCCGCTCCTACTGAGCCTGGTTCTGTTGGAGGTTTCTTCCTGTTAAAGGGGAGTTTTTCCTCTCCACCGTCGCTACATGCTTGCTCAGTATGAGGGATTGCTGAAGGATTGCTGTGGTTGGAAAGTCTGCATCAACGGGGCCCAACCTCACGCCAATGACTGACGCAATCTGCTGGGATTCCTTAAATAGGAAACTCTTTAACTGATTGGAATGTTTGTATAAATGTATTGAAATTACTTCTTGTTAAGTGCCTTGAGATGACATCTGTTGTGAATTGGCGCTATATAAATAAACTGAATTGAATTACTTCCACCCCTTTTACTCAGACATCCCCAAATAAAACCCGGCTGCCTTCAGAAGCCACCCACTTAAATAAAAGGTCCCCCCAAGACAACCTCAACCAACTGTGGCCGGGTGAGGGGAGCATTCATCGTAGAAGCAGCCAAGAGACCCACGCTGACTCTGCTCCTTGAGGCACACTGGCCTGCATGTTTTAGATGCCCCCCCTGCTGCGGCACACCTGATTCCAGTCGACGGCTGGCTAACAAGATTTTGCTGAAGCGCAATCGTCTGACCCAGGAGTGTTAAGGCAGGGAAACATCTAAAACGCGCAGGGCAGTGCGCTTGAAGGAGCTGGGGCAGCACTGCTCTGGGGGAGCTGCAAAGATCCACGGCTCGGGTGGGAGGAGGCGTTGATACGACTACAAGGGTCGTTCTCTTTGAACTCGGAAGCCAGCTTTTCAGAATTCCCAGTTGGACGTCCTCCTGAAGTGAGAATTCCAGCTGGGAGAATGAATGTCACCGAAGTCTGTATTAACTAATATGATCAGCAGCAAAGGTTTTAGAGATGAATTATTTATGAAGACTTCTGACAGTTTATAGCTTATCAAATTGATTTCCCATTTAGTGCTCAACAACCCATTAGTGAAAGTTTCTTTAATGCATAAAATGGAAAAACTTTTTTTTTTTGTTGTTGTTGGAAATGTATGGCCAACACTGGTTACTAGCGAATTCCACTGGTTATTCAACCCGTTACGGGAAAACACAAACGTAGCCTTTAAGAAAGAGCGCCGCACCTCAAGAAAGAAACCTGTTGTGGCGGTATCATGCTGTGGGAATCCTTTCCTTCAACACAAACGGGGAATACAACGCAAAGATTTAGATCAAAGCAGGTTCAACTGTAAACACATGAATCCGATAGGAAATCTGTGGGAGAACCAGTAACTAGATGTAGACAGAAGCTCCCCATCCAGTCTGACTGAGCTGGAGATATTTTGCACTACTCTATGTCCGGTCTATCAGAAAAAAAAACAAAACAAAAAAAAAACTGCGTGCTTGAGAGATTCTGTTCAGGTAAATAAATTCACAAACGTGTCCCAGAAACAAAGCGGAGGATTTTGAATAACTATGCGTTCCGATTACGCATTAATCAGGTTAACTATTCACTGGTTTAACAAGTCAAAAAAGTAGTACGGCGAGCAGAAAGAGAAAAGATCAAACTCCACTTGAAAATATTGGATGAGAGTGGCCTCACTGAGGAATGCAGGTCTTATCATCTACTCCTGATCTACTGTAAGAGAATGGATGGAATGACTCCAATAAATAATATCTATAAGCAGCAGGTGCCTCGGAGCATTTGGTTTAACCATGAGCCAGCTAGCTGAAACACAGATAATAATATAAAACAATTAACAGAACCAGGGAGCAATCTAAACACTTCATCAACTCAGCTATAAAGAAATTAAAGGACATTAATGAATTTTAGGATTATTTATCTTCAGAATTCAATAATGCTTAGCAACCAAGAGGAATACATTATTTGCAGATGCTAAATCTAAATGGAAACACCAGAGAAGGAGGAAGCTAAAAGGTACTTATTTTTACAAGTTTTCTATTTTTTGCATTTTATGTCAATAAGGAGTGAGTGTCTCCCAGGCGTAAGCACTGAATTAAAAATCTGTATAAAACTGCTATTTGACTCCCATCTTCTGACCCAGTCCTCTCATCATTGGTTAACAAAACATTTTTTCCACTTTAAATCCAAAATAATAACCCAGAGCTGGATTACACTGGATCAATTCTTCAAAACTGTTTGGCTTTGATGGAATTCACGAGTTTCTTAACTCCCCCATCCAACCACCCACCCACCCCCTTTTCTAAACTGTCTGGATGCGCCCCTGTTTATAACACATAATAAGACAAACTTCAGCAGGAATCAATCTGACAGAGCTGGCCATGATGCAACTAAAAACACCCCAAAATACAAGCTGCGTCAATCAGACGTCCCGGGTTATCATCCTCCGGTTCTGCCCGAACCGAACCGACGTGGTGCCTCATCCATCCATCCATCCATGTGTTTTTTTGTTTTGTTTTGCTGACTCGGTGGCCCGCAGTGACAGCGCCTAAGTGTCGCTCTTCACGGCGGGGCCGCGGGCACGCCGCCCCCACCTCCCGCTGATAAAGCCAGTTTTCACGCCCTTTTGCCCAAAAGCTAACGACAGTAAATGTTTCCGAGCCATAAGCAGCCAGACATCATATGTGACACACTGCGACGCCTTTCGCACAGCCCGACTTTCCCTTCGTTAAAGCTGTCGCCTTGTCTGAACTGGACCCGAGAGCGGTCCCCCGGCATCACCGGAGCCCACAGCCGACTCAGCCCGGGTTATATCGCTCGCATAGAGGCTTTCGGGGGTGATTAGCATAATGTGCTAGCCGTGCCAAAGCCGCTCCTAGCTGCCGTTAGTTAGCCCGCCGTCGCTGGCTAGCGACTGTTTCATATTAATAACATCACTTTCAGCGTTGGAGACAGTAAAGTACATGACTTACCTCGGTTCAAATAGTCCACTTCACCATTTAACTTTAAAAGTAAAGCACGGGCCGAGCGGTGTGATTTACTGCCGCCGAATGATAACGCAGTTTGTTCGGCAGTGCCCTGCACGACCCTTTTCCAAGGATTTCTAATCAGAGGCGAATTATTTGCCTCCCCGCTTTGTCTGTCTGACAACAGCCATATTGACAACTAACACCTCCGAGGAGCGCGGAGGGAACTGTAGTTTTACTCCCACAAAGGCCTTTATAACACGCGGCGGCGTTCTCCATGCTAAAGACTACAAATCCCGGGAAGGGGAGCGGAGGGAGGGGGGGGGGGCTGACGGCTCGCGGATCTGATCTCCAGCTGTCACATCACAAACAGAGGCGGTGCGGCTTCTTATGCGGCCAACGTCGGGCCAGCAAGCACCAGCGGCCGGGAGAGAAAAAAAAAAAGCTTCTGGGACTGCAAACCACATCATATACAGTACGCCGCAAAAAAAGTGCTGTTGCTTAAATTTGTAGGGATGTATTCTTGTCACTGTATTAAAAAAAAAAAAGGTAAGTGACTGTTACTCTTACAGTGAAGTGGTATAAAATTCGATTTTCGCCAATCAGCCCCTGGGAGGAGAATTGAAACACAAGCCAATTGCACTGACTTTAATCTCAGAATTCAAGCCAGAACTCTGAACTTTTTGGTGTGTCTAATTCTCTTCTGCAGTTCTACAGAGTACTGACATTGTGGAATCATTTATCATACTTATGTCCTGATAAATAACACCCTGGACAGGAAAGAGGGTGTTACCTTCTTTTTTTCATGACTGTATTTACCAGTCCCCCCTTTCTTTGGATGATTACAAAACCAATTTGTTAGAAGTTTCTTTATTGCTAACTTATCATTTTCTATGGAGTTTGTATCATAAATAAACATGAGGAGGAAGAAGGTTTATCCAGAGAAAGCAAGTGGAAAAAAAAAGAAAATATATAAAATGACATTTATCATATTCTTTTTATTCATTGACTTTGTCTTGGCAGACAAGCAACTCTGTTATGTTTATTTTAGCTACATGGTCAAAGTTGGTTTCTTCCAGTTTTACCAATGCATTTAAATGAGACCGTTTTTTTTTTATATGTGCCATATGAGCAGTTGCCCAGGACGGCATTAGAAAAGGGAGACATCCGCCCTAAACACGTTTTCTGTTGCTTTTATGCATCTGAAGTCAATAGATTATTGTTGTCCACTGGTTGAACATTGAGACTATTTTACTTGTTTTGTGTGGCACTGAGATGAACCTACATGCTTTCCTGTATTTTGATTGGCTGAGGGACAGCAGAACTCCCAGGGTGCCTTTCACGGAAGAACCATCGCTGAATAGTGGACTGTATCTATCTAAACCAGTGTTTAGAACGATAGATCCTTGAGGGACATTGCCCTGCATGTCTTAGATGTTTGCATGCTTTAACACACCTGCTTCAGATGAATGCAGTTCAGCAAAAGCCGGTCAAACAGCTGATTTCAATCAACGTGCTGAAGGAAAGAAACATCTAGAACATACAGGGCAGTGTGCCTTGAGGAGATAGGAATCCATTGACAGGACTGTCAGACATACGGTCCACAAATCTGGCTTTTAGCAGTGGCAAGAGTGCCATTATTGAAAGAAAGCCATAAAAACCACAAAACGGTACACAGGGAAAACATGTGGAAGACTTTTTGGATTTCACTGAAAACGCTACGTGTGAACGCATAGCTTTGAAAACACCATACCATCATAAAACATGGTGGTGGTAGGGTCATACTGTGGACGTTTCTGGTGCATTTCTGGAGCTATGACAGCTAAGCCAATACAGGGCAATCCTTGATGAAAGCCCTCTGAAGTTTTCAAAAATAAATAATAGAGTGCCTTTCAATTTGACTGAATTTTAAACAGAATTCAGGGAAAAGAGAAGAAGAGCTGCTGCACATGGGGGAAAGGTTTAAAACAGCTGCTCGTCTCGCTAGCATGTTCAGAGCACTGCTTTTTGGCTTCAAGAACAG
The DNA here is from genome assembly GCA_963556495.2 of Valencia hispanica. Lineage (NCBI taxonomy): Eukaryota > Metazoa > Chordata > Actinopteri > Cyprinodontiformes > Valenciidae > Valencia > Valencia hispanica. The sequence goes on along the minus strand of OY747719.1, from coordinate 13,076,101 downwards.
AAATAGAAATATAGTCAGAGATTAAATTACAACGGAGATTTCCGTTGCACTTTTCAGGTTCCTTAAAAGCTTCCTATGTTATTCGGATCTGTTGCAACATATATTTTTTAGTTTTGTTATGGAGGCTCGATCCAGTCGGGTACAGAAATCTGGTGGCTAACTTAGTATGCGGACACTTCAACTGAAAAGCAGAGGTAGCTCCTGCTAACCATTAATATTTTTTTGCATTTGCAGAGCAGGTGCAGATGACATCTGCATTTTATCGTTCCATCTTCTGCCTTGCAGTTATGCGAGCTTTCACTCCATATAATTTTCTTATGTGGCTCTATGTTACCACTTTCTGTCCAGTCAAAGGAATGTCGGGGGGGGGGGGGGTCGCTTCACTTGAAAATAGCCATCAACTCAACAAACGTAAGAACACTTACATAGAACTCTAAAGAAATATTGTGTGTGTGTGTGTAGAATCAAGAGTTTATTTTTTTTACTACCGCCAGGTTCTTCAAAAATGTCAGATAGTGTGACTTGTTTTGAAAAATCTGTGCTGCAGTTTAGCTGATAAAGGAGTTTCATGGTGCTACAGCTGCTATCATATATTTACAAAGTGCAGTGAAAAAGTATTTGCTCTCTTAAACAGTTTTTCTCTCCTTGCCTTTTTTTTGTCACACTTACACAGCCTTGTTAAATCATGAGTTAAATATGAAACAAAAAACACCTTTTTGGGTTCAATTTCACTAGCCTGATTACAGGCTGAACTGTGGAATCAGGAGATGCCTGACAACATGAAGAAGGCTGAAAGATTGTAAAAAAGAAAAAAAAAAAGCATCACAACACGTCCTGCTCTATCAGTCAGAAAAGGGTTAACTTAGGGAGTCCATGAATGGAGAAACCAGTGGACACTGATGAACTCCAAAGCCTAATAACGACTCATCTATAATGTTTCAAAAGAACCCAGAACAACATCTCAGGGCCCTAGAGGCCTCACTAGGCTCAGCGTTCATGATTTACCACCAAGAAAGAGACTAGGCAACAATGGCAACCATTGGAGAGTTCTAAGGGAGAGGGAGGAACCACTGTAAAACAGCATTTCAGAAAAACGAACATCATAACACAGTCAAACATGGCGCTGGTAGTATGATGATCTGGGATTCAATTGTTTTTCCAGTACCTGGATGACTTGCCCTCTTCGATGCAACCAGAATTTCTGCTCTCTGTCGTATAAAAACTGATGGAGTGATTTCTACTGAAGGCCGCCTGAGTTTAGGCCTCGGCTCAATGGAAAAAGCCAGCATGGAAATAAATCCAGTAAAGCTGTTCCTGCTCCACATTTTTCTAAAGATGAGTGGGTCAAAATTCCTCCACATGGATGTAAAGGTTGTAGCCAGTTAACGCTTAAAGAAAGTGGTCTGTAATGAGGTTTAAGGTACTTTTCCACATAGGGACAGGCTGGTTTGAATAGCTTTTTCCCTTCAATAAACAAAAAAAAAGTTTGAAAACGGGGTTTTTTTCTCTCACTGTGATGTGAAACATATGAGGTGTGACTAAAAAGCTAATAAAGAAGAAATCTGTTGGGTGACAAAATAATATTGAGACTGTATTTTGTTAATGCTTGTTAATAATAGTCTGAAAAGTCCTGTAGTCATACTGCCCCCATGTGACCATTGTTGGAAAGAAACATCTCTCTCACCAAGCCTGTACACCACAGTGCATACATGTAACTTCTTAAATTACTAGTTTGCAGGGTTTTTTATGTTGCGGTTTTTGACCATATTTACCAGGGTGGGGCCAGTGGGTTGTTTTTTTTCTCATGGGGACACAGAACAACCACAGGAAAGAAAAAAACAGAGCGGTACTTCATTGTTTAGTACAGTGTTTTTCAACCCTGCTCCTCAGGGCACACTGCCCTGTATGTTTTGCCTCCTTGCTTTCAGTTGACGTGCTGATTAACAGGCTTTTGGCTCAACTGCAATCAACTGAAGCAGGTGTGTTAAAGCAGGGAAGCAGCTAAAACATGCAGGGCAGTGTGCCTCCAGGACCAGGTTTGGGAAAAAGTGGTTGGAGCCAAAGAGCCACTTGTGGCAGATCCCTCATCTAGATTAAAACTATCCTATCTCTAAATGTGCAACACCTTCGTTTTTTATTAATTGCTAAAGTAAAACTGTGAAAGTATAAAAATGAAACTGGTCCAGGGAAACAGTTAGTTCTGGTTTCTGCAAGAAACTGATTTAGTATGACCTCTTCAGCGCAGGGGTCAGGACCAGTTGGACAGTGGCACCGGCCCCTGTACTCCTGTCTAGCACCACCCACGATCCATACCAGTAACAAACATTTAAATTCAAATGTGGCTATATGTTAACGTTGAAAAATTAAGCATTTCCTTTGTGAGCAGAAACGTATTTACCTCTTAAATAAAAGTATTTAAAGCTACACTCTCTAAAATCCGGAGAAAACTAGTTAAACCGCAGACAGGGTTGCTTTTCTGAACTTAATTCCTTTTTTTAAATAACTTCCATCCATTTACAGTTTTAGTATTAATCATAATCTACCCCCATAAAAGAAATAATACAACAATATATGTCCTATCAAGCCCCTTTACTGACATCTAGGAGATGAGAAGGTAAAAGTGCCCCCTTTCTAGTGCCCTTCCTAGTTCCCTACAGTCCTCCAGAAACCTCCCTATGCTGTTTCCAGTGCAGCCCAGAGACCTCAGCGCGCAGCTGCCCACCCAACATGGTTTGATGCTTAAACTTAAGCATCCGGTAAAAAAAAAAAAAAAAAAAAAAACTCCAACTGGAATACCAGGAACACTTTCCCCCTCCCCACCACATCCCGGTCCTGGCACTGTCCCAGTGTTTCGGCTTCCATTGCCTGTGGCAGCCAGGCAGCCCGTGTGAGTATGGAGGTCCGCGGTGAAAGGAGCCGTAGGAGAGCCGCTGTTGTTCAGCCAGCAGCCAGCTGTTTTGGTCAGCGGTTAGCTGGCTAGCGGCGTCCCTCAGCTAACCTGAACGTAGCTAGCGAGGTTGGGGGGTCATATCACAAGCTCCGTGCTGTTTTGAAAGCTGAAATGGCGCCGATATTCAGAGCTGGGTGGTAGGAATATGTTTGTGAATGTGAAGGTGTTTAAGGTTCCGGGGGGAGCTTCAGAGGCAACAAGCCAGGCTGGGTTAGCTTCGACTGGGTCAGCTGTGATTTGACATGAGGCCGAAGCTACCATAACAGCAGGAACTGCGTCATAAGCTGTATGTTTTCATGAGATGCCATGTTCACCAACGGGTACCAGTGGACAGTGCATAATAATTGTTTACTGTAAGGAGGCTAAAGCCACATGTAAACCGTACTGTATCAGACTACAGGCTCATGGTGTAAGTTTGAATCCCTGGCTGTGGTTAAAAACTAAGTATATTACTTGGATTTATCACAACTTTAATGAAAATCAATTCAGGATTTCTTTTTCACTTTCTAAACATTTGACTATTTTAACTGGATTTTCTTTCTTTCTTTCTTTTTCTTTTTTTAAAATAGTTTTTGTGTCCTGAGTTAGTGGTGGAAGCATCAGTGACTTACCGTAAACCTCACCGCCACTATTCAGAAAACTTGGAAGTGAAAAACAAAGTAATATAGTTAAGTGTTTATATGTCTTAATATTTTTTTGGGTGGGTTATTCAAACTGGCAGTTTAGCCTGACCTCTTGACCCTATGACAATAGATGTACAAATCAGGTTTTCTGGGTAAATTCCAATGTTTTGCTTTTCTACATCGTCTGATCTGCTAATTGTGATATTCAGAAGAAGTGAAATGCGTCAAATGACAAGTTAAGATGATTTAAATGTGCTGCAGTTTCTTTTATAGATGTAGTAACAGTGTTATCCCTTTTTTTGTTAGGCCTAATAAGCCTCCAAGGTTTGTCTAATTTCTTTTTTTTAAATGCGAATCAAAGAAGGTGTTGTTGGTTCATGCATTTCAGACCTAAACCAATACAGTTCTAAATGTTTATTCTTTAATGAGTAGTGGAAAAGCATTCCTATTTTTCAGTGTCGGACCTGTAATCAAAAGAAAACAGTCTGATTCCAATCTATAGACCAGCAGTTCCCAACCTAAATTCCTCGAGGACCCCCTTGCCTGTGTCCAAGACGAGCCGCGTCCCCCCAACCCCTGCTCCTACCTGCATACAATCATTTAAAGTGATTCCTTACAAACTTTTATTAACAAAAAAGAAACAGCAAATGTAGGTTTTTGCTCTTATTCTTCCTGTTTTTCACTGTAGGCTATATAGATGATTTTTCTTTTTGTCTTTTAGATTGTATTAAATGTAATATTTACAAATATTTTGGTAACCTCAGCATAAATTGAAAAAAGAATTCAGGGGTCAGCAATTGTGCGGACCCCCTGGGATCTCTGGGGACCCCAGGTTGGGAACCACTACTCTAGACGATTGATTAGCGCATCTCTAACACTTCATAATCATATATCAACCAATGTTATTATTATTTGCTATATTTCTTTTGCTTTTACGATACATGTATACATTTTTGGTCTTGTTTTGTCTTTCATCAGGGTTATCAGGACGCCTCTTCTTGTTGCCACAGGACAACAAAAGCAGGTCCTTCCAAGAATCTACAGTAAGTATACATAACACGTTTTGTGCGGAAAGTTTTCACCTACCAGTGTGAACATGTCATGGATGCGGAACATAAACCCCAGATTGCTATGAGAATGCTTTACATGCACTTTTTTTTTGGGGGGGGGAGACGATTTTAAAGGTTGAAGGGATGAGATGTGCAAACAATAGCCTGAAGGTATGCTTTCCTATCCTCAGCATTTCTCCGCCTCATGCTTGTGTGTTTCAGAAGAAGCCACTAGGGGCCGCCCTTACGCCTGTATTTCCCACTGAACCAGCTCGGTATTTCCCACTGAACCAGCTCGGTATTCCCTGTAGCTCTTCCTCGTGGGATTTATTGATATTAAACCAAAACATGTCCATCATCAACACGTTAACATCATTTATAGGGCTGCTAATCATTTACTGATGATGTGTGTGGAGAGACTTCTCCAGACGATTTCTGCGGTTGAGACGTGTGTGTGTGTGTGTGGTCTTTAGCCTGTTAGGTTGTGGAAGTGTTCTTGCCCCAAACAGTACATCTGCAGTGTGTTTAGCCTAATTTCTTTCCGCAGTGATTATTCAAACGCAAATGCCTGTGAGCTCCAAGCAGTTTGCTTTTAACTCTCTACAATTTCGACAGGAAGCGTTATCTTGAGGAGAGCCAGGTCTGTCCTGTTCTGAAACCTTTTCCCTTTGTCGTCGTCGTCCCCCCCCCAACCACCACCACTACCATCATCACCATCAAAAAGTGTTTGAATTCCTCCTGCTGGCCTCCCAGGTCCTCACAAACAACTGGCCAGGCAGCTGTCCAGCAGCTGCTCGCTATCTTATTCTGGCTTCTGTCTGCATCTGGGCAACTTTCCCCCATGGCTCTGTTCATCTACAGGGCATTCTGTAATCTGTTTCTAAATTGGTCGTGATGCTATTTTTGCCGCCATTTCAGATTGTACACCTAATGTGCTCGTCCTTTTTTTTAATCTTATATTTTTGATGTCCGAGGTAACGTCCTGCTGTTTTCTTTAGTTGCCTTTTAGCTCACAACTCTGGTATTTGTCCTCCTTGTCACGAAATGAATCCCATATGTCTTTTTGAGCTTTAATAGCTTGGCCTGAGTGCTTATTTATCTGATATTCTGATAATACGCAGCATTTTTTCCAGATGGTTCATCCTGGCTCGTAGTCGAAGGAAGATGATGCCTGAGTTGTGATGGTAATGGAAAGTTAAGGACGATGTAGGAGAAAGGTAGCAAATGGTAGACGTATTTCTAAATCAAATCCAATTAATCTATTGTCTGTTTGTTTTACAACAAAGCAGATTAGTGTGTTTCTGAGATCTCTGACTGACAGATTAGTGTGAAGAAATCATGAAACACATTATACAATAAATAAATACACATGCACAGATCAAGCTTTTCTTGGCTGATACTGATTTTCAGTTATCTTGTAGGCCTGACCTATTCAGATTAAAATGGGTCCTATTGACCAATTTCTGTTCAGTTTTTTGATGTTTTTACTATCACACATATTGTAAAATACTGTAAAAATGATAATGTAAGATGAGATGGATGCAGTGCGGGGTCTTTGATAGTAGTTGGGAACCCAACAGTAAATTAAGGGATTATAAAATGACAAGTCCCTGACCTCTGTCTGATTTTACATTATTACAGTAATAAAAAAAGTGCATCAAAGCATATGTTGCATTTATACATGGTGGGAATTCTGAATTTACTTTTAATCAGTAAATAAGAAAAATAAAACTCAAAAATATTCAATAATATGTGACCTGCTGATTACCGATCAGAGCCGATTAAGGGGAAATGATCCGACTCCGATCTCTAGTTGGTTAGTTGGTGCGTCTCCTAGCATTATTATTTGAATCTGGACATGTTTGAGTATATTTACACCTGTATTAAGAAATGCACGAATCAGAATTTTCCTGGCCTAAACGCACATGCATGCGCACAACACTGGAGGGCAAAAATGGTAAATGGACTAAACTTATGTAGTGCTTTCCTAGTCATAGGGACCACCATGACCACTTTACACTGGAGCCACATTCACCCATTTACACACATCTATACACAGATCAGTAGGTGACTTGGGGTTAAGTGCATTGCCCAGGGGCATATCGGCATGAGACGGGTGGAAGCTGGTATCGAACCAACAACCCTACTCTTTCAAGCAAACTACTTTACCCACCGAGCCACAGTCGGTCACTTCCGCACCCGCTATCCAGAGCCATGCTGCCATGGTCGAACAATTCCATGGAAGAAAATACAATTTTGGGATGTAGGTATTACGAATTTAGATGATCTTTGTGCAGATTATCGAAAAAGATACACCGCAAAGCTAACTGTATTTAGCGCAAAGCTTCCAGACCTTTTCAAATAGCTAACGAGCTATGGGAGGAGAGTCCTTAGATTTGGCCGCCAGTTCAGTATGAGGATATCTACAATTATCTCATCAACATCAACGTTGTTTTTGTACACATCTACAATGATATATAAGTTATTATATGAAGCAATTTCATGGTCATAAAGGTGTGTCTGTCAATTCCATATATTTCCATGCTAATTATGCTAGTAGTAGATGTAGCTTTGCACACTGGCAGGTTATTTAAAATAATTTTAATGTTCTTATGAAATGGTTTAGGCTATTTTTAATTCAACATGCCTTCAATCAGGGCTGGACTGCGACAAAAAATCAGCCCGGGTATTTTAGCCGAGACCGGCCCACCAGCTATTGATGGAAAGACAGTGAAGGCTGTTATTCAATACAGTAGGCTACTTACTTAGTGAAAACCAACTTGGTCTAATGAATTAGAAATTAGGACAGAGAGGAATTAGTGAATTCAGTGATCTTTTCATAGATTATTCACCACATGAATAAACAGCACAACAACACTTCCTCAAACATGGCAACCTTTAAAAAGTGAAAGAAGACAGAGAAAGGAATGTAGGAAAGCCCAGATCATCTGGTATGTAGAAAAATGTGGGGAAATAGTTGGGTGACATACTTTATACAGTACTTGGAGGAACCAACCGGACTAACGATGAAGACTCTAAAATGTATGAAATGGACAGACTGTATAACAGTCTGTTGTAGGGCTGCAGTAGAGATATATATATATATATATATATATATATATATATATATATATATATATATATATCTCTCTATATATATATATATCTCTATATATATATATATCTATCTCTATATATATATATATATATCTCAATATATATATATATCTATCTCAATGTATCATTATCACAATAACAATGTATGCTATCTGTACGGATGTACGATATATTGGCATTAACATTTGTATCGGCTGATGCCATTTATTTTTTAACATACCGGTATTAGTAGGATAAATACAACGGGGCCAATATTAACAACCAATGTTTATTTCCATCTTGTTGCTAATGCCATTTGTGTTTTGGTCGAAAGAAGAAAGGCAGTAGGCCATGTGGTACAGTATTTGTCCCGTCTGTTTAACTGAAGCAGAGAAGCAATGTCAGAAGTTTGGTCATCTTTTAACAGTGTTCGAAAGGGTAGGGAAATGTATATAATATTGGTAAATATCAGCCATGACTTCAATATCTGTATTGGCCCAAATTTTCATATCTGTGCATCCCTATTTTATGCATATCAGAAGGAAGTGCTTGGACTGCAGTGAAGATTACCTAGTATCTCTGCAGACCCCACACATCTGGGACACAAACTGTTTGACGTTTACCTGCAGGTCGACTGTACAGAACCAGCCGCCACAGAGACGGTGAACGTCACAACCTAAGTAGTCACCTACTTTATTCCTCGTTTGTGAACACAATCTTGGCCAGTAAAACTGATTCTAAACAAGTATTTAAGTAACATGCATTCTGGGTATTCATTTGGTGACACTTGATTAATGCAGCAGAGTAAAGAGGTGCTAAGGTGGCAATAAGTCGTTAAGAAAATCTAAGTTGTTCATTGACAAAGCAGCTAATGTTAGCCAGAAGTAACACTTTTCAATACAACCTTGATGTTGACTTGGAAACACAAATACTCACTTTCTGGGGTCCCTGTTTACGTCAGGTGGTTCTACTTCTGGTGTTCTGGTACTGCTAGACTGCTGGCAGTAGTTCAGAATGGCAATGTTCTGATCGCTGTTCTTGCAGTGGCTCTGATCCAGGACAGAGGGTAGGGACACTCTAGTGACCTCTGCTCCCTTCACTGTCCTCTACAGGGCCCTTTTTTCTGCTGTTTTGCAGCTAGAGTACTGTTTGAGTCTGTTTGAAGACTCAAACAATACTAGTGTAAACACACAGATTTTATCACACTAATATTATTATAATATAGTGTAGGACAGGCAGAGAAACCTGGTTGAAGGAAGGTTTATTTTCCGGTGCACTTTGGCATCAGACTAACAATCTGGCAGGAGTTAAACCCTTTGTGTTTCTTACTGTACGGTTCCACACTCTCAAGTCGCAGTAGCTGTCGAAAAGCATGACGACGTGACTGACCTCCTGTCCTGTTGTTGACGTCTTAGTTGTTGGTTTTGTAATTTATCCTGCCCCGCTCTTGGCGGCACAGAGGTTAATCGTGTTGGGGGTGCCGGGTGCCACAAGAAGCATGACCGCGCACTTGGTGTCTATAATTCAAACTGTAGCTTCTTTCTTTGATGCGGAGCCAAAGGACAAAGACGCCGGTGGATCCTGTGGACCAGCATTACTTACTGTCTGTCTTTGTGGAGACAAGAAACTGCTACAAAGCATGGATCTGTGTCGTCCGGTGCTGACAGCTTGGCTGGACAGATCCTCTGAAAAAAATTCTGACTGTGGGGTGGGGGGTGGTTCTCAAGAGACACAGCCTTTCGCTCTCCGGCCTGTCAGGGACTGGGATTTACATTCATAAGAGACAAACATTTTTGCTTTAATTATGGATGAAATGCAACCCAGGATTCAACTTTCAAAGTTTCAGTCGTGGCCTGAGAATATCAGACTGTCCTCTCCTTGTACAGAGCATAAAAAGCTGTACTAGCCCGTAAAATATGCAACATATTTCTTTTTTTTTTTCCTTGTGACAAAGAATAAAGGAGATCAGAAATGTCGGAAAACCAATAAGACATTTCCCAACGTTGTGGGAAATTCTCCCTTTCCTTCGTCGCTACCTGCCTGAATGAGCTGAGCAAATTAGTGACTAGGCTCTCTTTGTGACGTTATGGTATAATTGCCAACACCATCTTCAATGATAATATGGAAGACCTGTTCAGATTAACCCTATGCAGAGATAACCGTACAGGTAAAATGAAATCTGAGCCTTTCAGCCTATAAGCTCAATTTTTGAGAATGGACTCTAAAGATACTTGATATTTGATTCTTGATTCATTTTGCTGCGATTTTAGTGACCAATACGGCCTTGGGATTGTCCCCAAAGGTCCTAAAGTAAGCCAGTTATGTTTGAAATGGTTTCACACTCGAAACTGAACCAAAGATTTGGTCTAATCTTTCACAGGTAAAGATTACCTGTTTATGTTGGGTCAAACGTTGGCTCGTTGACCTGGACATTTAACACACATAATTTTAATCCGGCCAAATCAAATAAGTCAGAAAGTCAAGAAACTAAGAAAAGTAGCTGGGGAGGTCCTACAGCTGAACTTCAAAAATCCTGCTACTCTTCAATGAAGGTCCGATTTGTGAAGTGGATGAGTAATAGTTGTCATGGTGACTCTAGCAGTGGATCTCTGCAGCCCCTCCAGAGTTACTAGAGGCCTCTTGGCTGTCAGTCTACATTGAAGGTTTGCAGGTGTGCCACTCTTTGGATTTTCAGATGATTGATTGAACAAGGCTTTGTTAGATGCCTGGGAAATTACTTTACTACTTTAAACCTCCCCACAACTTTCTCTCCGACCTCTCTGTTGCGTTCCCTGATCTTTCTGTTGTCGTTTGTTCTCCATTGTTCTCTAACAAATCTCTGAGGCCTTCACAGAACAGCTAGATTTATACTAAGAAAAAAGAAATTCCATGCATGTAGACACCGGTTACTAGTTAGGTGACTCAAGTCATTTGGATAAACTTGATTTTATACCAATGTACCCTTTTTCCATCCATTTTACAATTACGTGGTACTTTGTGTTGATCTGTTTAGGTCCCAATAAAACACAATATGGGGTAATAATGTGACAAATGTACAGAGGAGGTATTGACACCGTTGCCGTAACGTAGAAGTGTGCAAACCATCAGCTTCCGATGGCTTCCAAGGCCTCTGCAGAAACCCAAGAGTGGGATCTTTGCACCAGGAAGTCTTCAGTAGATCTCTGATGTCACTCGTGTACAGCAACATCTCAGCCGAAGAAACTTTTACTCTGCCACTAATGTTAGTCTGAGGTTGTTATCACAGCTGTGTAAAGATATTCTATCTCTGAATGGTCAAAAAGAGATTTTTGTGCCTCAAAAAAAAAAAAAAAAAGTACTGCCAGATTAGAACTCGACTCCTTGAAAGCGTGTCGTCCTTTTTCAGTCCTGTTTTTAACAGAAGTTTCAGGTTTTTGTTTTGATTTTGGCTCCTTTTTATAGATTATCCTTTCTAACTGTAGCTTGACTAATCCTAGAGATGACACCACGACCTCGCTAACGTGAGCCTCTGCAGACAGAAGCATGGATCCTACCAGAGACCATCCCTCACATCAGCTCCTAACTCAGTGGTTTTATGGAGCACATAATGGAAAGCAGGCAGACTGTTATCCTCTTTTTTTCTCCCCTCCCTTCCAGTTCCTGGGCTTGACATTAAAGAAATCGATTGAGCCCTGGTGCTCCCTGAATACCAGATGTGAAATATTACAGACTCCGGTCACTGCGCTGTTGGCTGTTTGACTCAAAGAGAGCCCTGTGATGGAAGAAGCGCTTATAGAAACGGACCACTGATCTTTGTTTTACATCGCACCGGCAAAGAGACGCGCCGTATCACTGCTGGCACCACAGCTGTCACTGTTCATATGCTAGATATACTGACGGACACCAAAAAGGAACAGGTGTTGCGTATTAGTGCCGCTGCTTTCCTCTGCCCCCCTCTGGCAAAGGAGGCAAAAAAAGAGTTGTGGTCAATAGAGTTGTCAGAATGAATCTTTGTAATATATGGGGTTTTTTTTTCGCCTTGACGAGGCGCAGCTTCCATTTTACCTGAGGAGAAATAACGGGAACAGAACGGAAGGTGGGGTCGGGGATTAATGTGCTTCAGGTGGAATAACCCAAGAGAAACATGTGAATCTCTTTGAACGTTGACATTTTCTGCGAGAATATTAGCTAAAGATGGAAACTTAGATGTGATTTTGACATTCACATGGATGAGCCATAGTGCTTATTGTTTGAGTTTTTCCTTGACGTACATTGTCTTTCTCTTTATTGCACTGCTCAAAGTTTTATATTTGTATGCTTTTAACATGAATCCTCAAACTATAATTGAAGCAACATTGTTTTTGAAGGTCAGGTTCTGGTTTTCGATCCTTTCTGCCAGTAGTTTAACCAGATATTTAGTCCCAGGTCAGCCTGTTTTAGCCAGTTACTAATTCTTGTATTGTTTTGGGGGCCATGTTTACAGCAGGGCATATCTATGAGGTTGAAGTAAAGGGATGCATTATCTTTTTTTTTTTTAGGACTGGGAATCAGAGTCTTTTAATATGATACCCCTAAATAAAATCTAATGCAGAAGACTTCCCCCCCAAAAAACAGGCTAAACAATGTTGAGGAAGCCTTGTTTAGACGAGACTGGAAATATGTGATGGCGCATGACTATAAACTGTAACTATACTTACATATTAATTTCCACATTTATTTTCACTGTTCCTCACTTTATTATTCCCTCAAGTGTATTCTAATGAGTGGGGCATTTCTAACACTGGCCTAAAGCCTGATTGGTCAGCTCCGAGACTCCGTAAGTTGAGTTCACCCAAAACTCGCTCTCTGCCAGCTCTGTCTGTCACAGAGTTGAGACTGGCAGGTTTAGCCTTTCCTTGTTAACCTACGCCACAGCCCCTCGCCGTCCAAAGCAACTCCTCTTTCACCTGTTGTTCGCAGGAGACCTCCCTGTCAGGGACAGGCCTGGTGTTGAGCCAGCATTTAACCGAAGGTGCGCTACCAGTGGTCGGATATCTTAACTCTGTGACAGAAACAACGTTGGCAGAGAGCGAGTTTTGGGTGAACTTACGGGGTCTGGGAGCTGACCAATCAGGCTTTAGGCCAGTGTTAGAAACGCCTCCCTCATTAGAATACACTTGAGGGAATAAAAAACTAAGGAACAGTAAAAATAAATGTGGAAATAAATATGAAAATTTTTTTTTAATTAATGTTGAAATTATGTAAATAAATAATTAAATAAATGCAGGAATAAATTTATAAATAAATTAGGAAATAAATAAGTAGTTGTGAAAATAAATACATTTTGAAATAATTATTAAACATATTTATTCATTCATTTCCAAATATGTTTTAGCTAATTCATTTTTCATGTTTTATTTATTTTAAATTTTATTTACTCATTTATTTGTTTATTTCCTCACATATTTATTTTTTTGTTTATTGTCAGTTTTGGCAGCGACGATCCTCAATACAGTCAAAAGTCCAGAGCTAATTCCAATTGAGAATCTTTGGGAAGACCTGAAAAGGTATGTTCTAGAGCTGAAGATCTTTGCCCGACCGTGTTTAATTTCTATCATTGTCCACGGGCTCGGGCCGGGCTCGGGTTTTAGCGGTCAGCTGATCATCTCATTAGCGCGAACTAATGGTGTTAATAAAATTCCCGAAAATGTCCAGGTTTTGCTCAGTTTTACAGACCAAGAATAGTTATAATAAAGCGCCGCACTGGGCCACTAATATTATTCCGGTCTACCTGTCGAGATGTTGCATGCACACCGCATGCGTCATGATGTGGCCCATGAAGGACCCAGGCGTCAGGCCACTTCTTCTCTCAGATCAAAACAGAAAACATGCTCTGACTGCTGCACTGCTGAAGTGTAAATGCACAATTACCAGACATCCCAAGTCTCAAGTTGCAGAAGTCTCCTGTATTTATATAGCAGCTCCCTGATGCCCACAAGTCAGGTAAAATCTCCTGAAATCTAGAGCAAGCGGTCAAGAGCGCACACAGAAACGCACGCAGGCCTGACAGACTATTACGTGACAGAAGCGGTTAAAGCTGAGGATCTTGCTATTCTCTCAGCCACTGCCAAGGTCCTCTTTTGGGGTTTTCAGACTACGGTCACCCTATAAAAAGTAAAATGTCCACTAAATTGAAAACCTGCCGGTCACGTTGTTCGGTGCCATTTTTTTCTAGCGGAAACCCTGATGTGTGACTTTTGAATAATGTCGGGCTGTAATCTGGTTCGGGCTTTAATAAACTGTCACTAAAAATATACTCTTCAGGTTCGGGCCGGGTTGGGCCCAACCTTTAAGACCCGATTACAGCTCTAGCACACAGGGCTCCGGAGTAAAAAGTTAATCTTGAGCAGTAGTTCTCAAAGTTGGGGTCAGGACCACCTTGGGGTCAATGTCAATTCAATTCAGTTCAGGGAAGTTTACAAGAAAAGTCATTTCAATACAGTCATACAAACATTCCAATTAGTTTAAAGTTTTAATTTGTTTTCTATTTAAGGAATCCCAGCAGATTGCATCGAGTCATTGACTTGAGGTTGCGTCCCCTTGATGCAGACTTCCAACCACAGCAATCCCTCATACTGAGCAAGCATATAGCGACAGTGGAGAGGAAAAACTCCCCTTTAACAGGAAGAAGCCTCCTCCAGAACCTGGTTCAGTACAAGCGGGCATCTGCCACGACCGTCTGGGGGTTTAAGAAGACTGAGCAGAAACACAGAAAGAACAGAAGATCTGATATAAGAGTACTTTCTATAATAAAGAAAGTAAAAAGTTGATAACAGGAGACGGGGGATGTTCAGCCGCCATGACCATCATCCCAGTCGTAAAACATGCAGGGGGCCAGGGTTGGGGAAACTGGTTTGTCACAGGTTCTCTCCATCCAGTTTGACTGAGCTTGGCCGATTTCTGCAAACGAAAATGGTCAAAGGTTTCGTCGCGAAGGGTTCTACAATGTACTAATGGAGGCTGAATATAAACGCACAACAGACTTTTCAGATTGTAAAACAAACAAAAAAAGCATATAAAAATGTGTAGTTTAGCTTCCCCTTCATCATTAAAGCTCAGTGCAATGCGCTCTGCTGCTTTAACCATGTCCTCCCTATACTGTTTCTATGCACATGAGAGATGTTCAGAGGGTGTGTTGCCTCACTGTGTCTGTCCTTGCTCGTGTAGCTCTTCAAAACAAATCCCCACAGACGGCCCTGCCTCTCCCCTGCAGAGTGCAGTCTCATTAGGGTTTGTTGCCCAAACTGGAGAATGTTGTCTGGCTGAAGGAACAGCTCAGCCCACTCTCCCAGGGACACATGTTTCTAACTGAGGCCTGACCCTGGAGCTTTGGGGCCTTGTCAAATCATATTTGGCTCAAGTAGCTCCCAGTCATGGGCTCAGTTACCTCTGAACCACTCTCACTGAGGCAGTCATGCAAAAAAAGAAAAAAAGAAAAAGCAGTCCAGGTTCTGATAAATAGAGAGAGCTTGTTGAGAAAACAAAAGCTGTTACCGTCACGAGGTGCACCAATGTGTATCCTGCAACTACTCTTGTTATCCTGGGGCTTCCTGATGAATGTGAGGCCAATGCTTGGACGGCTGAGGGTTGTTTTTTTTTACCGCAGGGTAATAATCCTAAACGCATCCGCAAATCTACATTAAAATGTGTGAGAATCAGCGTGTTGCAACGGTCCAGTCTTAGTCCAGACCTCAGCTTGGTTAAAATTCAGCAGTGGAACCTGAAGAGAAAGCTGCGGATGAACTAATGCCAGCAAAACCTCGGGGAACTTAAGACATGCTGTGAAGAAGAGCAGGCCAAAATTCCTTCACATTCCTCTGCGAGAGATTGATAAGGTCAAACAGGAGATGCTTACTTTAAGTTATCTCTGCTAAAGGTGGATCTTCAAGCTCTGCAAACACAGCCCGCTCTTGCTTTTCCACATGCTGAAATGAAATAGAACTTCGCTGTACTCTTAAGTTAACAGCGATGCAACCATAATGTTCCAAAAATAATGTAGCATGTAGGCTACTACATTTATTTAACGTGTAGTCTAAGACTTTAGCAGAAGGCCTGTATAATTAGGTCAGATGGGTGTTCCTGAGATGTTGAAAAGAAGTTATGTTTATGACCATGAAGGTGTTCTGAGTAGAAACTGTGTATTTGGATGCATGCCAATGTATTTCTTAAAGCGATTGATATTATTCTGCAGGTTGAGAACTCTGTAGCCTTTTAAAATGATCCACAATTATTTTGTAATCAGTTATTCCCTTAAAAAGGGGTTCAGTAATTGTGTCAGAGCCAACCCACGTTTTCATAAATTCCTCTGGTAGGGGGAGTGCAATCTGATGGATGTGTCCAAGATAAGTCTTGGACACACTGACAAACACCCAGAACCAAGAAGAAGCCAGATCCGAATCAAAAGACAAGCCTGATCAACTTGTTTTGGGATTTGGTTGCTTTATTGTTTTTGTTCACCTTTTAAGTCTCAATGAGGTTCTTTTTTTTGCCTTCACACAGTTGCCTTATTCTCCAGCTCATCAAGCAAAGTTGCTTTTGTACTACTGACTTTTGGCTTCCTATTTACTAAGTCAGAACCTGCAGAACATCCAGTCAGGAGATGCAACCTTGTGGTTGGTTCTAGCAGCTGTTCTGCCAAGATTCCATCTTCCATTGAGCTGAGAAGTGGGACTTTTAGAAAAGAAGAGAAGACTTTGCATTTAAATTTAGACACTCCTAGATCTTTTCATACGGTTAGAGCTGGACTCAGCCGGTAATACTCTGCACCTTGATCCTCGGTTCCCTTTAGAATTTCTGTTCGATTTGTTGGTTTTTTGTTTGTTTTGTTTTTGTTTCTGTACTTAATTGTAATCAATACATTATACTAGTGTGATTCCAGTTGATTGTATTATGGATTAGTTCCAGTAAAATCCTAAATGTCTGTCTGTCGATATCATTTTTTCCTCTGTAATTTCAGTAAGACAGCTCCCTGTTCACAGAAAAGAATTTTCCCTTCAGCTTAATTTTTCTTAAACACAAGACTGATCCTTTTTATTTCTTGAAACTGATGACTAATAACTAATGCCTCGTTTCCACTGAGCGGTACAGCATGGGTCGGTGCAGTTCGGTACGCTGTTTATGGTTCGGCGTATTCTGAGGGTGTTTCCACTGGGAGTTGGACTCCCAGTGGGCAGGCGGGGTTAAACCCGAACGCCAAACTAAGCTAAATTAGTTACTCTAGATGATGTTCGCTTCTCTGTTTTTTGATGGAGACCTAAATGTATAACCTCTCTGTCTTTTCCCTGAAGTCTTCTGCTCACGATCTCCCATCTCTCTCCATCACAGTTGTTGTAAATAGAAGCATGTTGTGCAACCACAATGACCATCCCCTGTGAAACACGTGACCACGTGCAGAAAAAAAAAGTTAGGCAGTTGAACAGCATGAAGCAATATGAAACAGACAAAGTATCGGGGCAAAAAGATTCTGCCTCGAGGAGTCAGAATCATCCATGCCCAGATCTTTATGCATTGAAATATAGATTTTATGTCCCACCCTTAACATAAACATACACACCTGTGCACAGTAGGCAGGGTCTGGTTACTTGTCTTGAGATATAGCATGGCATTAAAAAAGCACAGCGTGTTATACATTTCTGTGACACCTTGCTTCAGTTTTCATTTCAATTATAGAAATGGTTCGAATATATTGACAGCACAAACGGGCAGTTGTGAGAATCAAGGGAACTCTCTCAACCCAACCTGCTCTTACCGAGAGTGTCCTACTGTCGTATTCATGTCATGGCGTCATCATTCATGTTGGGTTTGGACTGCTGTTTCTTTTTCATTAAAAGAAGTGCTGATAAATGAATTGATGGACAGAACCATCAAAGTCACCTTGAATGTTAAGAAAAATGCTCACCTCCCCCTATGGCCGCTGTTGTATATCAGGAATGCCATGCTTCTTTATACAAGTACGCAATGGTAATAGACAACCTGTATGTTGCTTTCCCATGAATACTGATTACTTTGTGTACAAAGTATCCTCAGAAAGCTTGTGTACCAATAAAGACCTGCTGTTATTGCTGAAAAGTCTCTGCCTTGTGTCCTGTGTAGAGAGGGCTCTACTTAGGGACCACTCCCTCTGATTTTCAGCTTTGATATCCAAACTCCATTCTATGCATGCATGAACTACCACAACACCAGATACAGATCATGCAGAAAGGTCTGTCTAACTAACCCTCAAGGTAAATCAGGAAGGGTAACCAATCCATTCTGTATCGACACTTTTTAGCTGAATGAGAAATCAAGTAGATCACAGACTGAATGTATAGCATAAAAAACGAGCCCCATTTTGCAAGCCCCTTCGGTCAATCTGGTTGGTTTCATCCTGCAACCATGTGCGAGGAAATAAGTGGAACAGGCATTGTATAGGCAGCAGCTTGGTTAGTTGTAACGGGGTTCCCTCTTGTCACCATCTGCTCTTCGTATCCGTATCAGCCTTCCTGAGCACATATCAAGGCATGCAGAATATTTCTGTTTCAATTCAACTTTCCTTTTTTGTAAGATAAGTGTTTGGAATGGTTGGCAATGAGTAGGGACGCAACCCCCCTCCCGAGACACAAATGGCAAAAAGATGGAAAGAAACTTTGGTTGTTTGCATCTGCCTAGTTGTGCTTAATCAACCAATACTGATATGTTAAAAATGACTAACATCGGCTGATACCGACGTTGATGCCGAGACATTGTGCATCCCTACCTGTGCAGTATTTGTTTGGCCATGGGACATTGTCAGCATGACAAACAGTGAAGGAAACTCTTAGTTTGTTTCACAATAGAAAATAAAGCTGCTGGAAAGGACCCAGTCTGTCAGTTGACTTGAATTAAACCGGAAATTAATGGAAAGACCTGAGGATCCTCAAGATCTGAAGAGTTCGTTTGACAGAGTAAATGTTCCCCATACATGCCAAAGCTCGTTTCAATCTCTTCCTAGCTAATAATCAACGTATTAAAACCGTGTAGGTTTAGTCGATAAGGGTGAGTAACCCTGAGGTCATTCTGAACTGGTCATAATGTGGTTCCAGTCCACAACACGATTCGTTGTGTAATGTCTTGTAGCAGAAAACCCAAATGAGTCACTTCATCCAGTTTAATACGGTGCATTTCAACAGTGTGGTACGTCGAAAATCCGCTTTTGACATTTTTGAACATTAAAGCCTTTCTTTCCTGAAAACAAATGTCTGTCCTTGTGAAACTGCGCCGTTAGTCATCCTTTCTCACACAATGTCTGCACTCAGTGCCTGGACCTTTCACACAGCTTCCATAGAGGCCCATAATGCCTCAGAGTGCGCCCTGTGAGGGAGGAAAGTGGCAGCATTGTTGGAAATGTGGAGCCTGATGATCACAGCTGGGAAAAGCCGGTTTATTCAGATGATCTTTTTCCTCCGCTGCATCACTGCCAGGAGAGAAGAGACGTGTGCAGTTTGCATATGCGGCTGGTCGAGGGAGTGTAGGCTGAGTAGGAAGTAGGAAGGCGATACAGGAAGAGAGGCTGCGTGCTGTGATAAGAACATCAATGCGCTCCTTTTATCTCCACCTATCAGCTAGTCGTTTGCTGCTCTTTTAAAACAGATGTATAAAACACTTCAGTGTTCTCCGCTGTAAAACATTTCTGGTGTCCGCACTCTTGCTTTGGGAGCCCTAATCGGTTGGAAGGTCTAATACTGATCACTACATAAGTTTTCTGATCCTAACATACATCAAAACTTAAAACTCACACGTTTTTTTTATCAGTAAATACAAATAAGTAATCCAAAATTCTCATTAACAACAAAAATGAGTTCTAACTCAGAATACTAGTCTTACTGGTCAAGATAAGGCTGAAAAAAAGGCTTTCTTTGAGCCAATCAAAATCCTAAACATCAGAGCTTTCTCTCTCCTCCCAAAAATGTATTCGTCCGTCTGCCAGGACTGTTCTGTGCCAAAAGGGATCAAAGTGTGGCCAGGGCAAAGTTTATATTATGAAGAACTTAGGAATCGATCATCTACACAGGCAATCTGAAAACCTCAATGGAAGTTGCACCAAATCAGAGCAAAAACTCGGAAAGAGTTTTAACATCTGAAATGTTGCCAAGGTTCAAGAGGGCTAGTGAGTTGTAACCTTTATTGTTTGGCTAAGTTTATCTTTATACTAACCTTTCTTATCCTTATCCGATATTCACCAATTTATCCTTGATTTTGTTTTATTTTTATTACCTGAATAAAAAAAAAAAAGCTGAAGCCTCAATAAAATAAGAGGAAGAGATGTGCAAATGTAAGGCATACTTGAGACTTGCTGAACAGAAAACTATTTTACACATGTTTGATGCAGAAATAATAATTGATTAAGAGAAAGTAGTTTGTTTGAGCTAAAAATGACACTGAAAGGCTGAATGTAGAGCTGCTGCCACGCAGAGTGGCATTCGCTTCTTAGCAAAGTGTTCATTTACTTTTAATTCTTTCATATGTTGTCATATTACAGCCGCAAGTTTCAGTGTATTTTATTGGGGTTTTATGGCAAGACAACTTTATTTGTATAGCACACTTTCAACAACAACACAATTCAAGGTGCTTTGGATGATTAGGGAATAAAAAAAGCAGCAATAAACCAACAGTTAAAGGATAAAACACATCATTAGAGATACATAACATATGACACATGTCACAGGCCCTTCATGTGATAGACCAAAGCAAAATAGTGCGTAGTTGTAAAGTGGAGGGAAACGATTCCTGGTTCTACTTTTTCAGCGCTGATCAGTCAGTAGAATTACAGCAGGACGATTGTTTTAGATTTTCTTTCATCTTCATAACTTAGCACTACTCTGTGTTGGTCTATCACTTCAAATTCTGTACATTCAGCTTTGTGGTTGTAATGTGACGAAACGTGAAAAGATTCTAGAAGTATGAGGCAATGTACATTCTCTGAGTCTTTTTTTCCATCTTTAGATTGTTTCTTTGTGTTTGTCCATTTTTCTGAATGGTTCCTGCACTCTTTGAAGACAGACTCCTTATAAGACGTGACAGTATTGCGTTTCTTCCCCTGTCCTGAACGGTCTCGTGTCCATCTGTCATTTCTTATTCTGGGGTTCTGATTCAGTTCTCTGTTACCGTTTGGCAGACCTTGTTGTTGCACAATTCGTTTTAATCATCCTCTGATCCCATCTAATCTCATTAACATCAAGTTTTCTATCCGTGTTTGCTTGGCTCACTGCTGAAGGTCTGGTTTCTCCTCTCTCTCTCTGTCTCTCTCTCTCTCTCTCTGCCTCTCTGTCTCTGTCTCTCGGTCTCTCTCTCTCTGTCTCAGCCAGGGAGTTTCCTGTCCTCCATGGGGATTAAAGTTGACGAAAGGCATGTTCACAGCACGGCATGCTGGTTTGATGAAGTTATTCAGACACACCTGCATTCGAACAATCCCATATGGTTGCAGCTATGCATGTACGCACAGGCATGGCTGTACGTACACACCCGTACATATCAGCATGAGTGAACTACAGCAACATTTGGCTTGCATTTCCGCAGCAGCTTCTTCTGCAGAGGGTGGGGGAGGACATTGCATAGGGACCCAGGAGCAAGGGAGCATTTTAAAGTTCTTTGTTTAAAGTAGAGTTTTTTCATTAATACTGCTTTTGTTTTGGATTCCTCTCGGACCCTGACCTGTAGGAGGCCAGGGTCCTAACAGAGTTCCCAGCCTCCTTTCTGTGCTCAGCTGTTTGCTAATGGCACTTGCTGCTTGTTGGCAGCTAGTCAGTCCCTGCTGGATGGTTTCTGTGGTCCCTGCTGGACAACCTTGTTAAGTAAAAGCAGGATGTACAATCTGGCCCTCAGAGATTTTCAACTGTATTGACATGGTACCATCTCTCGACTGCTCATCTGTCAAGCAAATCTCCCGTTCCATCAGATCCCAAATATTTTCTATTGGGTTTAGATCTTGTGACTACGGAGGGCATTAGAGTACAGAGAACACATTATGTTCAAGAAACCAGCTTACGGTGGTTTGAACTTTTGAGACGGAATGCGTTATCCTGCATGGAAGTTGCCACCTTCAGATGGTACTCTGTGGTCACAAAGGGATCGACATATCAGTAACAAGAGTCAGGTAGGCTGTGGTGTTTAATTGATGCTCAGCTGTTATTAAGAGGCCCAAAGTGGACCAAGAAAATATGCCCCACACCACCACACAACCACCGTCAGCCTGAACCATTGATGCAAGTCAGAACAGATCCTTGCTTTCCCACTGTTTCAGCAAATTCTGACTCGTATCATCCAGAGGTCTCAATTTAAATCAAAACCTCAGACCTTTCTCTCTGGCTCTAAAAACTGTACCAAGCTCAACATCACTTAACCCTCCTTTCTTTCCCATTCTGCGGTTTCTTTTAATGACCACAGGTGGTCTTTTACCAAGTCTAGACCTAAATGCAGTGAAATGCTGCTTTGTAATTGGCTGATTTGTTATTTGTGTAAAAAAAAAAAACCCATTAAGCTAATAATAAGTGGCTGGTGAGTGTGTATTTATATATATTTTCACCAAAAGATCAAGTGGTTCTGAAACAGTGGCTTAAATGCCTTTTAATGCAAATTAATGGCACGAATGGGCGAAAAGCTTAGCAGCATTTCCAACAAGCAAAAACGAATAATATATTGTGTGCACAACCTCATCGACAAATCAGCATGTTGGCACAAAGCAGCTTGTGCATCCAGTGCACAGAGCGAAGCCACCACAGAGTATTGGGATGCCTAAAGGACATGTACCGGTTACGCCTCGCTTGCAGTGAGGTGTGTGGCACGGGTCATTGTGGTTCGATGCGGTATTTTATGGTCCGTCATATTCGTACGACAACAAAGGTGATGCACTAGTATCTTTTCTGCTTGTCGCAAGCATCGACATTTTTCAGTTCCCCAATCACTGGACTGTGTTGTGTGATACCAGTCGCTCCGCCCAAACCGTGCCATACCATTGTCCTTTAGACCTACAACTGAAGGGGGCCCCTGGAATGGAGCGATACGTGGGTTGCTTGTATGGATTGCTTTTACAATACAGACAGACAAAATAGCCCATGGAACCACAGCAAGCCATACCGTACCGCTCAGTTAAAATGAGGCATTAGATCCAAGCATTTAGACCACTTCAAATGTTGCACCCTGGTGGCACTTCTTGACATTCCTGCTTCTGTTCTTAAATATTCTCTTAACACATTCAATTTTTGTTGCATTACTTGAGAGGATAAGTGATTGCTTAAATAATTTATAGTTTTTTGGCACAATTGACTTTATTAGCTGCTTTATAAGATGTTACATAATCGGGATATTGTGACAATTAGGGGTGCACAATGTTAGGAAAACAATTGATGTGTATCTAGTGTTCAGCCCTATTCTTGATGTGATTTGTTTCTTTATTACGCAATTCTGCAATACAACTTTCAATAATAGATGAAGGAAGCAGGAAATGTTTCTCCTACAGACACAGTGTTAATGTGAACAATAAGGTCTGAAAGATGTCTCAGTAGAAAACCCCGCAAAGCAAATAATGTGACATCATAGGGTGTGAAAATTGACAAAAGCAAACAGGCAGACCTGTCAAATGTCTAACTGAGCAGCAGGATAAAACTGAGGACTGTCCCAGAAATAGAGGTTACAAGCGTCCCATAGTCTGCTAGAACCAAAATATCCGTAAACAAGCCCTACCTCGAGCAGAGCATGACGCATGGAAAGTAATTAAGCCAATCCTCAGTCCACACTCCCTTGCCTGGTTTAGGTTTTTCGTTTTATGGATAAAGAGATGCTTATAGGGAAACAAATAGGTCATTGAAAAGTGTAAAATGACTTGTTTATAACTGTACAATGTAGATTTTTGTAGGAACCACAAAACCTCACAGCTTTAGTTGTTCACTACAGAGGACAGATAAACGTGTCACTCTTGTTCCTTTTCCTGATTCCGGCCCAGCTATCCCTATGGTTTCAGTAGGTGGCACACAAATAGTGGTCTTTCCTTGGGATTTCGTTGCTCATATCAGTTCTTTAGATTGTCTTATGAACAGATAGCTTCCTCTCTGGAAACATCAGGCCTAATGCACTTGCAGATTAGTGAGCTTGTCCAAGTCTTACGTCAGCCTGTTGGTCTGGACTCCTGATTGCCCTCGGCTGCCAAGCGCAGACGTGAGTCTTCACACACTACATGTCCACAGCTGTCAAGGTCATCTTGAAAGCACTTTCCTGCACAATCTTTGACAAGAGGTGTGTGTGTGTGTGTGTGTGTGTGTGTGTGTGTGTGTGTGTGTGTGTGTGTGTGTGTGTGTGTGTGTGTGTCACCATATAATTGTGGGGTTTGGTATGCTGCAGTAAAAGCATCTTGCTTTGATGGTTCAGCACCTGTTTCTTTATTCTTCTATGAAAATGTTGGTTTACTCATATTGGCATAAACCCGACTTGTTTGCCTGATTACTTTTCTACCTGTTTTTGGCCAGCTCAAGTCATACATTGGACTAGGGAATTGGCAAAAGTGAAGAAAACTGACTGAAGCACACCTTCAGCTTATGTTGCTGTTTGTTATCAGCAAAACCCTATCTGGGTCTGCTGTCAGTTGACTGAATATAACTGTTGGTGAGTCTGAAAGGATCATCAGCTTAGATAAACTATTACCTGAAACTAGCTTAAAGGCCTTTATCATCCAAATGGCCTAAAAGAGTTGTTTTTACATTAATTATAGCTCTATAGTGTAAGTTTACACAACCATTGTGACAGTTTTTGTATTGTTGTTGTGCAAGTTATCAGTTGTCCGAATGAAAGTGAATGTAACGCATAATAATCTACGAGCGACGTAGTGCTCAGTGATGAGGAGATTACGGAGCCCCTAAGGGCTTATAGGGCCATGGGCAAAAAAAAAAAAAAGTTAGTTTCTCGTGCGGACCAATTACTAACTCGCGCTCACCAGATACTGTGTTGTGCGTAAACAAGGCCAACAGTTTGTTTTTAAAATTGCTAGGGACAATAACCATAAACTTGTGTGATTTAACGAATGCTGAAGACAATTGTTATTACTTATTCTTATACAAGTGTTGTATTCATCCGTTTGACGTTTCATTACAAAATGCATTGCAGTGTTGGCTATATAGTATCTTTATTCAATCAACAAAAGTTAGAAGAAGTCAGACTGTTTTGTCTAGTTTTTCAAACTGCACTACAAGCCAGCAGGCTGTTGGCTAAGAAGAATCATTAAAATTCACATTGTAGCACAAAGACCAATGCTGGCTATGTTAATAGTATTATTCTCCCAATCTACGACCCGATGCTCGGATGAGACCAGACTGCTCACACTGTCGGCCATGTGCGTTCGCGACAGATTGTAGTCTTGAATTTGGAGCTACAAAGAAAATCCCTGAAGTGAGGAGACGCTCGCCTGAGAAGAAGAATGCGCAGCAAAAACAAATGCGTTTCTGTGCAGAGAATCTCCATCTTTACTACAGTTAATGGCAGATTTACCGGGGTTATTTTTAAAAATAATAATAAATATAAATCCAATGTGTGGTGTGTGGTTTAAACATTCCTTTAAAATAATTTTTACCACAAAACCAAATATAAAGTGCATGACAAACTCACCGGAACACTGAATCAGTAGCTATTTCACTGTAACGAGACAGTCTCGTCTGGGGCAGTTTGAAAGGCTTCATTGCCTCCTTTGAAAGCCAGTTGCCACATATTATACAGAGTGGGGGCTAAGTGCATGGAAATTGCCTGCGCGATAAATCTATATTTCACGTATGACTCCTGGTATTGTCTGGTAAATGTAGCTTTCTCTTTCTTGGAATTTGTAGGCTGTTCTTCTCTCTCTTCATTGGACCTTTTCCTTTTCGCAAAGAAACTTTTCAGAGTTATGCATCACGTATCACTGCATGCTGAGGAAGTGTTTCCGCCATTTGATTCAGGTGTGTGGTTTAACGAAGCATCGAAACTTTGCAGCCCATAAACAACTGGAGTGTGCAAAGCAGGCAAAAAAATACCCCAGAAAACGTGCAGCTTAATGTTGATAACCTGTATCATTTTCCATCTACTTCTCAAATGTCCATTACTTTTTATCTCCATCCATCCATCCATCCATACATACATACACATATATATATATATATATATATATATCCCTCTCCCCTAGTAATAGGTGTAATTAATGATGGAGTTTAATCCCATGGACAGACTGTATGCAGGAATCCTGTACAGTTTACTCCCTCATGAGTTTCTCTTGGAGGGGACTTGGGTCTGTTCTCCGTCAGCTGTCAGCAATCCTTGTACAGTCCTGGTCTGAACTGTGCCATCAGCTCTCTCACCACAATCACAGCATGTTTATAGACCTCTGGAGACTCCGTACTACAACCTAGGCTGCTGCGTCATTTCGTGGAGCTAATTGTGATTTGTGGACTTGATGCCTTTGGGGTCAGCCGCATTCTCTTTTATTGACCAACTCTGGATGAGATTAATGTTGCAGCGGTGTATGTTTCCATGACACCGTTCTGAGCCTGATTTCCGCTTGAGACCTTTTCCCACCGTCCTTGTCACCTTTAGAGGATGGTGTCCAGTGGAAGGCACTTTAGAAACATAAATGCTTCGGTGCTCCTTTTGTTTTCAGAGCAAAGTCAAACAAGATGAACTACAATTTTCAAAATGATCTCTATAAAAACATTGGCATAGCTCCTATATTAACATCTGCTTCTGGTTTTGGTCCATACCCTTTCCATAATACTAAGGCACAATGGACTACCTCTTAGCTGATGGTTGCCTAATGGCTAAATAACTCAATTATTTCTCCTGATTCCCATTAAATGTTCAAAGAATGGCTGACTATTAGAAAACCGCTGTTATGCTGATTTCTGCTTCCCGTGTACGTCTCTTGCAACCATCCTCCAAACATCCTCTCTTGTTAGGAAAACAGACCACGCTTTGTTTTTGTAACTATCACTTGGGCCGAAAACCACATTTCCGAAGCTTAGAGGTCCCAACAACTTGCCCTTTGGGATTCTGTTTAAGTGGCAGTTAAGACCGCTACTGTAGCTAATCACAAGGATTTATGAAGTGTATCACCAAGAGGGCAGCAGACCAGAGAGCATTTGCTGGCACTCTGCTAAGGTGTTACAAACCCTCTTTTCTTTTGTCTCGACTTTCTTTTCCATCTTCTGTTAAAGCTTCCGATTGATGGCAGCTGGTGAAACGTTCCTTGTTTCCCAGTTGTAGTCTCTAAAAGAGGTTCCGGTAGTGGAATGTAATGCTGCCACAAGCCTTTTCTTTCTCCTGTCGGTGCTGGTCTCTCCACAGTCTTGGGGAGGGGGAGTCCTGCACAGAAAGCTTTTATAATTACATTGATCTTGAGGGGACTCTTTACGACCCGCTGATGCATTCAATCACAGTCCAGCGTGGTTCTTGTGAAAGGCTGCTGTGTTTTGCATAATTCCAGGTTCATGTCCAGCCCGTAGCACTTCTAATGTTTCCGGTGATTGGGAGTTTTCAGCGGGTCCTGGAGGAGAGAGGTGTAGAGTTGGGTATGGAGAACAAAGCAAAAAAACTGCGGGGAAGTACGCAGCGTAGATGGCAAGCGGACAGGGTTCTTGCTGAACTTCAGAGGCCGGTTCTACTAGATGCAGACGTTTCCTCCCCCCTTTTCCTCAACATTCACTAGCTCGTTTCAATAGACACACAGTGGCGGCATATCAGGGTAATACTGCCGCCATGATGGTGTCCTGCAAATGCACCGTGGTAGCAAGGCGAGAATATAGCGCCATTCATGCTGCTTGATAGTAATGTCATCGCAACCCCGGACATGACACTTATGAGTGACCAAAGGCTCCCTGATGCCACCTCTGCTTGGAGGCAAAGTGGCGCCATTTTTTTATGAAACTGGCTACTGACACTCACACGCACACCCAACCAACTATCATCATAGTTCAGACATGAAAAAAACCTCACCTTTTGGCGAAATGCACCTTTTTGAGTCCACAATGGGTGACCTATGTGATTTGTCTAAATCTGATCAAATATTTTCTTTGTTTTGGGGGATTTGGGGGGGGGGGGGTGTCAAAACAAAGATGGATGGTGGATGGCTTTATACATGAGAGCGAAGGCTTCACCGATGAACCAGTTTGACTAATGGCCATGGGGTGAAATATTGCGGAGGATCCGTTAAGACTTCCCCAACAACAGCAAAGTAAAAGAAAAATATTAAGAAATCCGCTGGAACCAGCGACCTGCACTGGCTCAGCAGCAAGCAGCAAGTCTGCAGGAGAGCAGTCTTTGTGTGACCGACAGGAGCTGGAGTTTCAATTACTTTTTACGCCCCGCTGAGTTATTTAGGACTAAAATCTGTTTCAACTGCATGTCTCCAGTTTTATTTTTGGGCTGTGTGATTTCATCTTACGGTGACTTCAGCATACGAGCAGAGCAGAACAAAGCTCTTTTTGCACGTGAACACGGCCTGTGCTGCACTCAGAATAAAACAGAAATGAGCAGATCTCGGAGCCCAAGAACACAGCTGGTTGTCCTTTTTATGTCCGGCGAAAAGCAAGTTTACAACTTCAAAATCAACAGACTCCATGCTGTGCTGCGACGAAAAGACACGACGAAGTGAGGAAAAATACTTTCTCCCAAATCAGAAAGTGACACTGTGTGAGTTTTTAGAATTATTAATGACTGACTGTTCCTTAACATTCAGTGCTGCTGAGCAGGGGCGTATCCAGAAGGTTTATAAAGAGGGGCTCATAGGGGCCAGTGTGGGTCTTGGGCTGTCGCACCAAAATAAAAAGCAGAGATGTTTTTTAGTGGAGACCCAATCTGAGCTGGTCACATTTTAGATTTTTCATTTGTTAAAATTACATTTAAAGAGAAGTCAGCCCCCCTTTGATGTTGATTCATTGCTGCATCAATTGCTGCATCAATGCTGTAAATATCTAGAAGTGCTGAAACTTATTACGTTCTGCTGTAATTCAGTTTTTATTTGTTTTAATTGACTCAAGCCGGCTTGAGTCTTAGCAGAATATTCACCAGGCACTTTGCATTGACCGTTTATGGCAGAAAGTGGGTGTGTAGGAGGTGAGGTATAATCCAAAATCACCTGAGCACATTTCTTGAGAGAGTGGGATTTACAAAGTGGAAATTGCGTGCAGCCGTGCGTACTCCAAGTTTGATGATAGATCTAAAACTTACTATGTATAAATAAAATATTTTTTTTGCTGAGCTTCAGTACATTTTTAGTAAGGATTCTACACTAAGTTTTATAAATGAGACCCCTGGTCAGTATTTACTGAGGTCACTCAGGTCTCTCAAGTTCTTTTTTTGCATTAAAGAGCATTGCCCCTGCATGATCCTGCCACCACCATGTTTCATTCACCTTAATACTAGTCCCTGCTGTAGAGAAGCACACACTCCCACTCCCAGCATGAAGTTGCCATCACTAATTTTTACATTGGTGAATGTCGGTCGTAACTAGGGATGAGCAAGTTCTTTATAGTTTATCGTTCCTGAAGGGAAGAAAAGATTACCTTGAAAAAAATTGTAATTCATCATAATGTCAAACTCCAATTGATGATTTTTCCCAAACTTCATAAACTGACAACGTGGTTAAGATTTCTACCTTATGTGCTCTATTTTCTTCTACTGTTGGTTCCATGAGAGCATCAATAAATATGAAAATATTGTAACCTACTATTCTATGCTGTATAAGAAGGCTAATTTATTAAGGCCAATTTTCTGTTTAGCCAAAATATGCTTTTTATCATCACCTTTATTATTTCAACAAATACAAAATATTGTTATGAGGTCCATATCACTCATCCCTTGTTTTTGACCATCTTTTATGTAGTTAGAAACACAGTCAACGATATTACATGTGTTTTTTTGAAAGATTTTGTGGCCCTAGTGGCCTTTGTTCAGCACTGGAT
Organism: Valencia hispanica; assembly: GCA_963556495.2. NCBI lineage: Eukaryota > Metazoa > Chordata > Actinopteri > Cyprinodontiformes > Valenciidae > Valencia > Valencia hispanica. Next base: position 13,046,439 of record OY747719.1, on the reverse strand, counting down.
AGTGGACAAAAAGGGGAGAGAAGTGGGGGAAGACCTGCAGTAAATGTCCACAAGGACGGGATTCGAACCCTCTACATTTCTACCAGATAATGCCTTTGGTCTGTTTTGAGTGAACACCACAACAGGTCAGAGCTAATGAGCTCTCTGAGGAATGCCATGTATAGGCACACCCCCTACCCCCCTACCCCCTCCGTGCCAAATGCCATACGCTTGGATACCTAGAACTGGGGGTGGAGGAGACGCACTTCCCATTAGATTCCTTAAAGAGGCCTGATTGGTCGGAAATACTATCAAAGAGAAGTCAAGATCGCTCACCAGTGCGTTACACAACTGTGTGAATGCAGGAAGCACCAGTACCGTGCTGATGAAGACGTTATGTCAAACTGGGGGTGAAGTGAATTAGTTTTAGCATTTATTCACCTTCCTCTAATCCCCAACCATCCCCTTTTCCATAAGTAAATTTGGCATGAGAGGTCATCGTTGTGTTCGTGCAAGATGACCTTTAGTAATGAGAAGGTAGGTTAACAGGCGACCTGGAAGCACATTGTCCCCATCTCCTGGGAACTCAAAGAGTGAACATACAAAGGCATTCAGCAACAGCTGCTCCAGCCTGCTCCTACCTCCATTTGACTGGAAATAACACCAGCCACCAGCCAGGTAATCATGGCGATACCTCATAAACATCTACACTGTGCCGGCTGAACAAGAGTCCTCCCCACAGCACGATACTGTTACCACACAAAACCATTTTGCATGCAGGTCAGAAAGTTCAAATTTGACCTCATCTGATAAGAGCACCTACTTCAGCATATTTGCTGTGTCCCCTGCATGACTCGAGGCTGACTGCAAATAAGACTTTTTATCACTTACCCTCAGCCATTTTACCACATGGGTCAGTTTATTTGGAGTACACTGCTAGTGGGGACGAGACAGATCCTTCCACTGGAGCTGTGGATCCCTGCAGTTCCTCCAGAGTGCCCTCATCAAGCCTCTTGGCTGCTTCTCTAATAGATGTTCTCCTTGCCCAGCCTGCTGGTTTAGGTGGATGGCCATGTGTTCCTAGGTTTGCCGTCAGACAGTCCCATGAAGAGGTTGATCGGGTTTGTCTGTAATTTTTCTTCACTTCCTGAAGAATCTCTCATCATCATGAGTCCATTTAGCTTTGTCAGTATGGCCTCCTTTGGTTTGCAGTCTCTCCCTACACTGCTGCTTTCATCGCTGGAGATCTTTCATGCCAACATCCACGCGTAATTTGATACAGGCTCAATCCCCCCCCCCCCTTTCTTTTAAAATCTGACCTGTCCCATTGCAATTTACATATCTTGCAAGGAATCACACAGCTGAAAAAAAGACAAGTGAAGACAGGAGCAGGTCGAGGTTTCTTGGCTGACATCCATGTTTTACAAAGAAGGCTAATCTTCCTCTGTAGCGTGCTATTCTACTCTTTTCTTGGAATGAAGTACCTGAGGGAAAGAAATGGCTGCCTGCTGTTTGTTAAACTGCTTCATGTTTGAATGTAAATTTATTTCTTATTGTATACCAGTGGAAATTAAAAGGGAGGGCCAAGTGTCACAATAATCATTGGCCGTGGCTTCTTGCTGGCCTGCTTTGAGATTAAGCCATTGTGGAAAGTTCTCTATTCTCTCATCGTACTTTATCCTTTAGTTTTATATAAAAAATACAAACTCAGAACTAGAAGAAGGGCTTGTTCAATGACTGGTTTCCTCCAAAACATACTCAGGGTGCTGCTTATTGAATATCTCTGTAGCTAATAATTGCACACCAGTTGTGAGATGGTAATTTATTTGTTCATTTTTATTCTGGTGAGGTTATTGTAATGGGTACTCCAGTTTTATTTAAGGTTTGTGCATGTATAAGGAGTCTCCAGCTCCAGTCCTCGACAGCTACCGTCCTGCAACTTTTACACGCATCCCTGCTCCAACAGGTCTGATAACTAATAATATTCATTTGATTCAAGTGTGTTGGAACAGAAATGCATGTAAAAGTTGCAGGACAGTGGCTCTTGAGAACTTGAGTTGGAGAAACCTGCCTTAAAGCTTCACTCCTCCTTCAGGGTGTAAAATATACAGCACTGACAGAGTTAAGTACGGACACAGAGTGGTGAAAATGAAAGCAAACGGGGTGTGTTGAAACCTCATGGGACCAAAATACCAGATCAAATGGATAGTGGAGTGATGGAAGCCGCCGATGGTTTCATGTCTTTAGGATGTAGCTCCCCTTAGGGCCTGGATACAAGCAGCTGTTGTGTTCCCTCCTACAGCAGGATGATCCCACAGCTGTTGTTGCTGGTCGTCGAGATCCGGCAGATCAGCTCCAGGGTGGATTTCAACACCAAGTTGATTCCACACATGCTGAGTTGGGAAAATACAGTAGGATTTGTTTGGCTATAGGAGGAGCTGAAACTGATGCAAACTGTAACTGTGGATGGGCGTCATTTTGAAAGACTGTACCAAGATGCAGACGGTGGATATCAGCGTTGTACTGCTATGCTGTCAGTTTCACATGGGCAGGATTGGTCCGCTATCTTAGCACTGCTATGCATGGATGTGATGGTCACCTGTGGAAATGCAGAACAGAGATATATTGTGGAAAATGATACAAGGGGAAGTGTCTAAGGTTGATGACCTCACCAATCCCAAATAATCTAAAGCAGAGGTCATCAATAGGTGGACCTCAGTCTGGGTCTGGACCGAAGTGCTAATGCTAAAACAGAGATCCCCATTTAAAACTTTATTGAGCTCTTCTGGTTTAACAGTGCAGCTTTTGCAGTCTTGCTTGCAAGTTTAGCCATACCATGTGATACCAGCGAGTGAAACAGAGACCAGAAGAAAAAGATTAAATGGCGGCGTTTAAAATACTAAAAGTGGACAGCGAAACTAGAGCATTTAATCTTGAATTCACAGTCATTTCTCTTTGTTCTTCTCACTGATGGCAATAAATCCATTTGTGGCACTTATTAAAAGTGGCAATGTGAAACGCCATTATGAGATAAAACATAAAAGTCTTGAACAAACATATGCACTCAAATCAGAAGATCAGAGAAAATATGAAGTCTCAAAGCCCAATATGACCAGTCCATCAGAATCCTGAGCCACACATTCACTGCTCAGCATGAGATCATGAGAGTTCCGTCAGAGTGCTGTCATTTACTGATAGGTTGTCATAGAATGTGTGCTTCCCAAAGGAAGTCACACAGTACTTTAAAGAGCAACTCACCCCTCTACCAGAGTCTATTTCAGACCACATTTCCTGTTAGAAAAATGCACCAAACGGAGGTGTTGTCCGGCGGACCGAGGGGGAGAGGGCTGGGCGGTGTCGACACTTCCTTGCTATTCCAACTCGCTACGGAGGCTCGGCTTGTTTTATACCTCACAGTGGCAGGATGGCTGACGTCAGCCATCATGGCAGAGCGAACAGCAATGCCCGATTCAAGTTCAAGTGCAGTGTGGATTTTTAACCTGAAGAGGGTGCTGCACTGCAGGTTTTTGGTAGAAAATTGATTTTTACTAACATGTACAAAAATACCAAAAAACGATGACCAAACATGTAGACAGCACACTAATTTATACCGTTTATCAGCAAAAAAGAAGAAAAAAAGTTGATTTGGGGGTGAGTTGCTCTTTAAATGGGTAAATGCTGGACATTTTCAGATACAGTAAGTTGACCTCCAAGCAGATTTGGCCATGAAAGAAGAGTCTGTCAGGACGGACCCTTTCAGTTTCTGGCTCCGGCCTCCAAATGATTCCTGAGACGGCTTTATCAGGTCTGAACAAAGATCCCTGCTGATCTTTACCGTGTTTGGATCCACACAAAACTGTGAGGCAGCTTTCTCCACAATGAATAGGATCTAAACTAAATATCATTCCAGGCACCTCCACACATGCATGAGAATGGCCCTAACTCCATTCAAGCCCAGGTTTAAGTTCGGGCTAACTTGTCTGACTGAGTACAAAACAAGAAAGCAATACCCTAAATATGTTCAGCTTTTAAATGTGTTGAGATTTTAATTCTTAGAAATTGTTTGAGACTGTAGAGTACACGTGAAAAAAACTTAATCTTTTCCTCCATTTATTGTTTTCTGAAGTTAGTAATTTGTGAATACGGACAGTTGCCATAAGGCAATACTGTGCTTTGCTTTTTATTGACTTGTCAAAAGCTTTTGACACTGTGGATCATGACCCATTGTATTAAATCTGATGGGTTGTGTTCAAACTTTTTGAGTTTCCACAAAGGGGTGCCACAGGGTTCAGTCTTGGGACCTCTTCTGTTTATTGTGTGTATTAATGAGCTTGAACAGAACATGTCAGATGCTAATATGCATTTTTATGCTGATGACACAATTATTTACTGCTTCGGACCATCACCTGCTATTGCTGTTGAATTTTTACAGAAAGCTTTTAATGTAGTCCAGCAAACTCTTTTGCACTTGAAGCTGGTCCTGAACTCTGACAAGACCAAATTGATGTTGTTTTCGAATGCCAGGAAGGGACCTCAAAGTATCCCCTCAGTGACCACTCTTGAAGGAAATATCATAGACGTTGTTCACACACATAAATACCTTGGTGTCTTGCTAGAAGATTCCCTCAACTTTAAACCTCATACAGACAATCAAGATACTTAAACTTAGATTAGTTTTTTTCTTTCGGAATAAATGGTATTTTTCTTTTGAGGTCAAAAAACGGCTAGTCACTGCAACGTTTTTATCTATTTTAGATTATGGGGACATTTTGTATATGTATGCCTCAGCTCAAAGTCTTCATAAGATTGACACTGTTTACCATTCCTCTGAGGTTTATCACTAATTGTAGAGCCTTGACCTATCATTTGGAGTTGTATTCTCGTGTGGGTTGGCCATCTCTGTCCACAAGGAGGTTGGGACATTGGTACACTTTTATTTATATAGCAATGCTTGGATTATTGCCCACCTACATTTGTAATTTAATCTCATGGAGAAGTGTTGTTTCCTACAGTTTGCGAGCTAATGACCAATTATTAGTTTGTGTTCCATTTGCCCGCACAGAATTGGGGAAAAAGGGCTTTTGTTTTTTCTGCTCCTGCTGCATGGAACAAGTTGCAAAAGAATGAAAATTAACTGATCTTATGTCTTTGAATGTTTTTAAATCCAGACTGAGAGCACTTGAGTCAGCCTCCATGTACTGTAACAGTTTTTCATAATTGTGTTTGTAATTTTATCTATGTAACTTATATGAGTAATTGTAGGTTTTGCTGCCTCTTGGCCAGGACTCCCTTGAAAAATAGGTTTTTAATCTGTGGGATTTTAATTTCTGGTTAAATAAAGATTAATAATAATAAAAAATATAAGAATTCATTCATACATTTTCAGCATTTTGTTACGTGACAATAAATGTTAAATGTTAATGTCAAAAAGTATTTGAATTAGACAGAATTTAATTGAATTGATAGGCAAACCAATGAGTAAAACTAATAAGCTACTTGAATATATATATCACACTAAATTGTAAGAAATGATGATCTTCCGGACCTTGGCCTCAAGAAATTTTCTCTGACTGGACCTCTTTAAAATATATTTGAATACCCCTGATCTAAAGCATTTGCAAGGCATCCTATGTGTCTGGTGAACTCCATTCAGTGCTTTGACTCACTGTTTGGATGGTACTTCTTCAAGATATGGTAGCTCTCATCAACAATTTGTGGATGATTTTTGGTCTCCAGTTTTTTGGGGGCTTTGAACCTGCCAATACTGATTTGAACTGATTCCAGCTGAAAAATATACAAACCGCATTAAAAGCATCGTTTTCTAGCTTTCCTGCCTCGTCGAAACAAAACTTATTTAAGTTGGAAGCAGAGGTATCCTCACACGTGTCAGTAGTCACAGTAAAACATGGTTTTACTGTTTTAAAACAAAGACTAAATGATGATAAAGCTGATGCTTTAAATTTGCCTTCATATCTTATATTATTGGTTGGCAATGTCCGCATAGCTAACTTCACTAAAACATTCTCTAGAGAATGTAGATCCTTATTTTATCTTTGAGTTTTCCAAAAAGCTGCCAACATTTCCAAATCCAGCTGGTTGAAAGGATTTAAACAGAGCAACTTTGCTGTAATAGCTTTCAGCCTTCCTGTTAGCTGCTTAGATTCTTGCTCTCTCTCGCAGCCTCAACGAACTGACGACCCGTCTCGACATGTTATAGAAAATAAACATCTCACTAACTCCACTGCCTTTATATGAAACACCTTGCTCACACCGGAAAATAACTTGTTGTTTTCTTCTCCTAGTAACCGCATTCACACAGAAGAGTGTTGTAAGTGCGGCCTGATGGTGGTTAGAATGATGCTAATTCTAATCAAAAAACATTGTGTTACTTTTTCCAACCAGCTGGTCAGCATACAATATTGAGTTTTTCTTTTTTCTTTTTTTGGTGTATTCATGTTAAATCACAGAGCCTGACTTTACAACAGCAATGAGGCTTCTCTGTTGCACAGCCTAACCTGCAAACAGAGCAGGAATAAACCAGATTTCTTGTCTGTCTGGAAACGGCTTTCACTCAGAGGAAATGAGTCTACGATACAGAGGCATTGCTCAAATTCCTCCCCTTGTGTCATCGCTGCTAAAGCAAATAATGGCTTAGGGGTCCTGCCACTGAATCAACAGTTTGTTTGTATCTTCACAGACTCAAAAGGGACATTTTCAGAGCTTTTTTTTTTAAAGCAGATAATTGTTTGCTCGCTGAAACCATGGGGTTTCGGAATCTCAGTTTAAGGAGACGTATGGATTGGAGGACATGTTTAAAACACATTGGACATTGGGTTATTTGGTGCAAACCTGTCTGTCTAGGCCTACCAGAGGGGAACAATATCAGCACGGGAGCAGTTTTTGTTGCTTTTCATTACAACACATTGTCACATGTTCATTACAAGCCACAAATGGATAACATTTGAGACTGAAGGTCAACAGAAGTAAAACATTTTACAGAACATTAGGGTTTCATTTTCTGATATTTCTTTCCCTACGGAAGCTGACAGTTAAGACCTCAAGATGGAAAACCAGACTGAATGTTTGAGTCACCTCTACTGTATTTGTTAAGATCATAACATTAAGTTGACAAAAAAGGTTCACGGAGACTAGTTCTATATTTTGGATATTATACATCAATATGTACAACATGCTTTAATTGATTTGCCATAAAACATCTCTCTGGATCTCTCTCTTGATTTCCAGCCTTTCCTCTTTTCTGATTTGAATGACTTTTCCTCAGTCTGGGAGGGTTGGATGAAATTTAAACCCCCTTTCTGGGTCAAAAACTCTCTTTGACCTGAGGTCATTACTCTAAATTGGCTAAAAGTTCCTCTTTTTTTTCCTCCTGTCCATATTGATTTCTTAAACTGTGGCTAGCTCTCTCTTCTCCATATCGACAGACACCTCAGTAATTGGTGATGTGGACCATATGTTTGGCTTGAATGGCCTTCTGTTCTGTAAAGCCATTAGACATAGTCAAAGATATAGTATAACTTTGTTATTGGGCTACCTGTCGCTGCCTGGGTAGCCATCACAGGCAGAGGGGTTAAGCCTTCCAGTCCCGTTTCCGCTTTTCAGGCCTTCTCATATGGTGGATCTGTCAAATCAAACCTAATGCTTCAAGACACAATGGGTGTATATCTGTCATTGTGGGTAATCTTCACAATTAAATGACCTGCTTGGATCTTTTTAGCAAAGCAGGGGGATAAGGTGGGAGTGCGACCTCTCGGCTGGAGGGGTTGGGTGAAAAACACTTGCACATTTTGGGAACTTGTGTTTTATGGGGTAGAGTTTAGCTTGTTGACTTGCCATCGGGCGCTGGTCGTTTCGCTTCTTTTACATTGCGCGATCATGTCACACCCACCTTTTTCGAGTATAAAATAAAGCATCTACCAGCAGAAGTTCACTCAGAGCTATCTTGGTTTGATCAAGGCAGTACTCTTTCATGTTTTGAAGACTCTGTTGGCTCTAAATGGAGTTCAGACCAAGAATGAATGGAAATGGAACATATTATAAAGTCTTGAAATTTTTTTTTTTTTTTTTTTTTTTATAAGATTTTGTGTGATTTCAGAATTTGGTTTTTATTACCATCATTAATGCGAATAATTACAAAGAAAAGAACAACCTATAGATAAGATTAGTTTTAGGTTAGGGCATGGGTACATGTTAGTTTCTTTACAGGTACGAAAAGTAAGAATGAAGGGACACATTTTTGAAGCCTGAGTACGAAAAGGAGTGTGAAGTAGTGAAGATCTGATCTGACCCCATAATTGCATAATTGCGTCACACTGGACGTAATGCTATGTCTTTCAGTTTATTTTAAGCAAATCGAATATAAACATTAATGGTGTTTCTTCTCCGCTCATGTGATAGATGGCATATTTTTTCTTGGTGGAACTCAAGCTCGCTACTTCAACTGATGTTAAAACCTGAGTGAGAACAATAACACCTCAGGCTTGATCAAATTATGAATACCTGTAAAAAATAAAAAAAAATAAAAAAAGACAGAATAATCTCTCTGTTTCTCCACAGATCTAGCTGTGACAGCCTTGGCCGGTCTGAACACATTAATGCATGCAGAGCCTGTTCCAGTGTCATGTTACAGGTGAGACAAGCACACGGATAGCAAAATCAAATGCATTTTATCTACCTTATCTTAACTTTTCTTAATGAATATGTGTATATGGTACATGAAAAAAGAGTGGCTTATGGCTTTTTTCTATCTAAACCTCTCTTGTTTCAGTAAAATGACCCTATCACTTGCTCATGCGACAACCTTTTCCATATCCAGTCTAAAAATAGCAACCGTCCTGATGTTCTACCTGCTCATAGTCTTGCTTCTCTACAGATTCTGGTCGTTTACGAGTCATCGTTCGAGATTTCTATGGTGGCAAATAATCTTTGACAATCGATATCAGTATTGCGACATCGTTAGCAGCAATGTTGTTAAAAACTTTAGACCACACTCCTTATGATAACTGCCAGCCTGAATAGTTGCCACATGGCCAATAAATAAACCAGTCGGTCATGAGCATTCCTCAGCTATTTCTTGTCGTGTTTTTTGCTGATGGTCATTGTTTAAAATGAGAGTCAGCTGTTTCACGTGCCCATGCTGATGACTGACATCATTTTTTAAGCTAAATTTATTTGAAAGATTTCACGATTAAGTTTGACCTCACTTGCATGCTGTGAGATAAAGTTTAAGGCAGCGGTTAAAACAGCAGGTTGGTTCAAAAGTTTTTGTTTCCAAGTACAGAGCTAAAGACTAAAGCACAATATGGAAAAACACCAACTGAACTTAGTATTAATTTTGAAGTAAATGTGCTCATTGTGTAGAATATTATGACTTCTTGTCTCTCTTCTTTCTTTATAGAGTAATACATGGAGTCTAATTAGTTCATATTAGCAAATTAATTAGCCAGCCTCTAGTCTGCTGCTTTAACAGACGTGCTTCTCTAGATTCTTAGCATTGCAAGTCAACGTAATCTCAAAAATAGCATTACTTTATTAGCGCTAATGGGCACCTCTTCTTCAGTTACCATGGCATGACTTTACAATCAAGGAGAGCAAACCTCTCTGGTTTTAAACCATAGCAGTGATATGACAGAAAAGCTTTTTGGTTTTTGAAATGTAACGTTTTAAAACCATGATTTTCCTTTATGTCGGGAAGTAGACTAGGTCTAGTCAGCAAATTTTTGCTTATTGAAGAAAAATCTGATGTTCTTTCCACAAAGCTTTTTTTTATGTGAACAATTAAAAGGAAAATGAGAATAAATGGAGTTTATTATTTTGTAAAATAAATATTTCACTGAGATAATTTCCCCTAAACCTGTCGGAAACCTTAAAAAAATGCATTTCTTTTGGCTTCGTATTTTTAATCAGCTAAATTTACAATAGATTATTTGGACTAAAATGGAAGATTTTTGACTAAAACTACAAATGTTTAAATTGTGACTAAAGCTAAAGTACACTTTAGTCAAAAGATAACTAAAAGTGGATAAAGATGTGCACAAAAAATAAAAATCACTGCCCCTGTTAATCCCTAATGGACGAGAGTATTCTGGCACTAGCGAGTTAATTGTTTTGCCCAGCAAACGACCTGAAAGTGTTCGGAAAGGGCAATGCCCGTGCAAATTACAGAAAACCTAAAATGTATAAAAAAACAAGAGGATGAATTTATCACTATCACAACCTTTCATCCACTGTTGCCATCTGTGGAGGCTGAGGAACTTAAAACCGACAAGAGAGCACATTTAGTTTTTGACTGGTCTTGTTCAGTTTAAACAGACAGAAAAATAAAAACTGGAGCGGAAGGCCACACCGCTGAAAAAGAAGCCGAAGCCGAGCTGACTGGTTTTTGTAGAGATCCTGTGATTCACAAACATGTCCACTCCATCTTTAAGGATCTGAGGCTAGACTTCTATGGAGGTAGACCTTCTCCTGAGAAATATCTGTTACATTTTTAGTTCAGTAATGTTGTGAACCTCTTAGTTCCAGATTTTTTGTTATTTGTCATATTGTTTATCTAATCAGTTTTACAGATTTAAATGGTAAAATGTTTTACTATATTCAGCCGTTAATGACTCATAAGGTTTATATAATGAGACTGAATGTTTTGTATCACAGACTTGATGGATCATGAACATGAAACGAGCTGACATTTTCAATAAAATGAAACGAAAGAATAAAAGGCTGCTGAGTCAGATGGCCTTCCTGTCTTTTCTGAAGCGTCTTTGAACGGCATCCACAATAAAATGGAAAACCCATGTTTAAATAGGGTCTCACAATTCACTGTATATTCGTTCCCAACGAAGACAAACTGACAGGCTTGTCTTGACATCATCCTGTGAACAGCCCTTTAAAAGCTTGTTATTATGATCCCCATGTGAAGTCCACCCACGTCCTCTTTATGTGCTGGAAAAGTCAGTCCCCTTTCATCAATGCCCCCTTAATCACAAGCAGCCTAATAAAAGAAAACATACAAGGAGTCAAGAGCCGCTGCTGGCCTTCCTCCTTTCACCATGCCGCTGTCTGGCAGGTCCAGACAAGCCTGCAGTAAAAAGCTGAAGATGTTTTGTTCTTCACCTGGCAACAGCTGGGTCACTGAGCCAGGTAAAGATATTTACCTCCAGCTCTGTCTGAATAGACTATCCAAAGCTAGAAGAAGAATATTTTCGGGTTAGCTTCTGGCTGCCCGGACGTGTAAATTGTGGGTAATTGTTCTTATGTCGATCTGAGATCTTGATATTTACTTCCATTCATTTTAGTAACCACATTTTTGCCCAACCTAAAACGTTCCCTAACCATTGCCACTATATTCCTAACCTTAACCAAAACATAATTCACACCCTTTGGCATCTCTGCATTTGGGGCCAGACCAAGCTGGCCAATATCAGACCAAGATGGCCTATTAACATTTGTTCAAATAATGAACATCTGAAATCAGAGTACGCATGCCTGACATGCGCTCAGTAGACAGCTGTGGACACAGATGCCACAGCCCCAAGCTGAGATCGCGCTATCAAACCACGGGGCTCCAAAACCGGAAGGAAGTGATGTGCCCAGTTTTGCCAAATGCCAAAGTTGGTCGTACATAACTCGTAATAAAATATCAGAATAGCACGTCACGTTTATGTTCTGTCAGATGAAAGTGTGCAGCCATCTAATGTTGGTTATCCTTGCTAGCTAACCAGATAAAAAAAAGGCATGAAATAGATTTCTTTTTGATGAAACCTGAATTTAACACCTTGCCTCTTGAACAAAATGAGAAAGATGAAAATGAACGATCGGCATTTTTTTGTCCAAGAAAGTAACAACACTTGTGAGTGACCCTTTATTTGTAATTTTATGTATAAAAAAGGTTTTGTTCTTTCATAATGTTTTAATAAAGTGGTGTTTGTGTGTGTAGGTTTGTGCTGTTCATTTAATATTGTTCAGTCAGATTGTATGCATCACAGAGGAATTGCCTGTGACTAATAGCCAGCAACTGTTCATGCCACAGACGCCACTCTTCACACCATACTCTAAACCTAGCTAGTAGAGCTCAGTACAATTGGGGGGGAGTGAGAAAATGTCCTCAATTCCCAAACAAGACCTCCCTTTGTTGGTTCAAAGATTGTCAGTCCCTTATATGTGGTATGTACAAGCGCACCCATGCACACGCTCGCACACGCGCACGCACGCACGCACGCACGCACACAAACACTACATTTGTTTTCTTCTTAGTTGGGGGCTGTAGGATATGTTATGGTATAAGTTACCATGGAGATTTATTCAGTGGAGCTAGCCTGCTCCAGAGCAAGCTAAAATCCCTGAAGCATAAAACAGAAGAACCGGGCTGTATTCTCGGCCTTCTTGTTATCAGTTCTCTCTCTCTCTCTCTCTCTCTCTGACACTTGTTCTGCTCGCTGGAATATTTGTGTCTGTAACCAATGACTGATTCACCCTCCTGACTCCTCCCTGGCAGCTGTGTTGACCGTCTCGTGCCTGGGAACCCTTGATTACGGGACTGACTGTACACTTGGGCTGAGTCTGGCAGCCGGTTCCCCGCTCTTCCCTCAGCCGGCACGCACGCAGAACCGATTCCTTCACTTTGATCACGCCGCGTCGTAACTGACTGCTGCTCTGTTTTGCGATGCCTCGGGTCATCCAGCAGCCTTTATTGGCCTAATGAATGCTTCGGCGATGTTTATCTTTAGATGTAACCGGTCTGGCTGAAGACGCCTTTGGCAGCCAGTTGGTGTCCAACGAGCTCACGCTGGCAATCGGTTGTGGGCCGCGTGCTTCATTAGAAGCCTCAGCTGCGATGGCGGCAGATGATCTCTTCCTTAAAGCTTATGATTTGCTGATTTTAATCATCTGTTGTCTTTACTTGATGTGATTGTTTGGGGTGCGTTAGAAAAACAGCTCTCCTTCAGCTAATAGCATACAGGTGTTCTAAAATGATATCAGTGTTTGAGCTCAGTTGGAAGTGGCTGCATTGCTGAAATATAATGATTCTTTTTTTCCCTTCTTTTTAAAAACAACCATGATGTGATTTATGATTAATCTTGCACTGTATAATGAAAAAGTATTAATATGTGATGAAAAACTGCAAATGCTTTGGAGTATGTAAATAATATCTTAGTGAGGGATCAAAAACAGATGCTTGAATTTGACGCATTATTGGCATCAGAGTTTAATAAATACTTGAGTTGGCATTGAGCCTCTCAGCCAGTTTAAATATTGACAAGACGTTTGGATGTGTTTTGCATTAGGTCTTTGCCTGTCATATGCAGGTTAGCCTGCAGAGGTAGAAATTGCGTAGCGTCAGCAGTGGAGTGTTGATGTGACCAAACCCTCATTACCATCACTGTGTTTATTACATACATACATGAGCATTTCCTGAATGTGTTATAATAAAACAGAAAATGTCAAAAGTAATCCTCCCGACTTTAGCCTCATGATATTATGAGAGGAAAATTATATAGTATGCATGTTGACTAGTCCTTTTTAATGAAGCAGGGGAAGTCTTTACAGAGTTTATTTGTACCAGATGTGGTGTCTGGTTGGGTTTGTGTGAGATGTTGTGCAAAGTAGAAAAAAAATCTAATCATTGTAATGAACATTGTGATAAATTACTCCTCTGTTCTAGTCGTATTTCAGTTGACGCAAGGGATTAAAAAAACAGATTAAGATAAAATTTCTCACTTTCAACTGTGGTATGGCAAAAGGCAAAGCCTTTTGAGGAAGGAGACCTGAAGCATTAACAGGAGAAGGACAAAGAAGAATGAAAAAATGAGGAAAGAATCGGCAAACTTCTCTTTTCCTTACCGTCTTCTTCTTCTTCTTCTTCTTCTTCATCCTCCTCCTCCTCGAATCCACATCAGGCCCGCCGCTCTTCTTCTGATTGATCTGATTGGCCAAAGCCGGTGACAGAAAAACAGCTACCACCCCCAACTGACAAATGGGCCCACTAAATACAGAGTGCGCAAAACATTCTGGCAAGAGCATGCAGATGGGTGGAGGGGGGGCGTGTTTTACCGCTACGCTCATGGACCCACGCATAAATGGAGATACCCTCGATCGACTATGCACTCTCTCAATTTACAAATGCAGAGATGCAGTAGTTTGATTGTGCTATAAGCAGGCCCGACCCTAACCAATTTGGTGTCCTAGGCAAGATTTTAAGTGGCGCCTCCTTGCATCGCAGTGCAGTAAAGTACTTGCACTGCTAGTGTACATATACTCACAAGAAACTTAATAGCGTTGTTTTAGACATTCTTTTATTTAAAGTGTAACTGAACCGCATGAAAAATCCTAACCCCGCCCCCAGACAACATTTGAAGAATTCTACAAAGTGGGCAGTGCCAGGAAGAACGGAGGGGTGTGGCCAAGTGTGGAGGATGAGCGGAGGGAGGGATGTGGGGGTGTGTTCAGGAGGACAGTGACAGCTAGCTTAATCTGAAACATGGACAGTGACCTAAGCGACGTTGACAGTTTTGCGACTGATCGATCTGATCGACGTTCATCTGTTTTGAACGTTAGCCTATGTTAGCATCACCACTCAGAGACCGGACTCCTCCTGTCTCCCTCTGCCTCAGCAACAGCAGCAGCGCCGGCCTCATGCAGCGCTGATGCAGCGCCCTGAGCCAGCGGATCTCCTCCGTCGTCACCGGAGCAGGGCGCTGAGTCAGCGCTGCTCGAGGCCGCTGGTGCTGCTGAGGCAGAAAGAGACAGGATGGGTACAGTCTCCGAGTGGTATTGCTAACATTCAAAACAGTATGTTAGCTATGCTAACTAAGTGCTAATGTGATAATAATGGTAACCTGAAAAACGCAATCCAACTCCAAACTCGCCACGGGCGGGGCCAGTATGTCTGATAGTTTTATACCCAAACCTACGGGGCGTGTCTGTGAGACCATGGCTGCTGTGACACAGTCAATGCCTGTGACGTAAAGATGTACAGCTCTCCGCCAATCACAAAATTCAAATGCAGTAGCCACAGTTCAACCCTAAGAGGGCAGCACTAAGACGTTTTTAGACCAAAAGGTGTAGAATTAAACAAGTTTACACGAAAATGTAAAACAAATCCCCAGAAACTGAAAGATTGGATTGGATTGGTAAAGACCCATTTATACAGTTTATAGGCAAAAAAAACGGGGGGGGGGGGGCAAAAACGCAGCTTTTGGAAAACGGGTTCCAGAGTGGAGTATTCTGAAAACGATGGGTGATTTGTTGTCATGTAAACGCAAGCCGGAGACTTTTGAAAATGATGACGTAACTGCCAGCCGCCTACGGACATGTTGCATTTGCGCGCTCCGCCTTTCTACAGAAAAACAACAACAATGGCGGATCCAGGTATGCTGTTACTGCTGATGCAGCTTCTGAAGTTATTTGGTCTCAGTAAGCAAAACTTAGAGATCATCAGGCTTCTATGCGATCGCCAACGGAAACGCATACAGTACGTGCGCCAAATAATCAATATGCCTTTATTTAAGCGGAGAACTACAAGAAGACCGCCATTGTTAGTTATCATGAAATGTTTCTTTTCTGGGTTGTGAGGGGGAAACCTTTGAACACTGCATATACGGGGCACACTGCCATCTAAAAGCCGGGCATATGTACTATATAATTTTCCATCGCGTGCCCTGTCGTGTAAAGGCAGTGCATTTTCACCCGCGTATTCAAACTAAAACGGCAACGTTGCCGTGTAAACAGCCCCTGAGAAACCTCAGCAGCGCATCTGAAGACAGAAGAGGAGTATGTGACACCAGTCTAATAATAAACACGATTTAAAAAATACAATAAAAATGAAATAATATAAATGAGAAACCTAGAGATAAATACATGATGTAGACCATAGTGTATAATATACAATGTATTTATTCAGATACAAATTGTATTAGTAATTCATATTAGTAATAATTTAAATTTTACTGTCATTACAATGAAATTCTAATTAGCAGAATGAAAAGAATCAGTAAACTGCAGTATAATATTGCATGTGGGAATGCTAAGTTATGCTCTAACATTAATGATGTGCACTTTAACACAGGTGTAAAGTTTAACATGATAAACACACTTTATAGACAATATGAGCTGCAACACAGTTAACAGCTGGCGTTACAACTATGGAATTATTATTATGGTTATTAATGGTATTTTGATTATTACAAGCTGGGAAAACGTGAGATAATGATGCCGATGAAATTAACATTAATACACCTGCTGATTAGATCTAATATTTACACATTTGTCCGAGGAAGGTACTCATATCACTATTTTCCATAATAATAGCGCTAGGCTTATCTGTTAGAACCATTGACTGTTAATATGTTTGTTAGAACTAGCAGATAGCGCTGGCTATTTATAGATTAGCTAACCATGTATGCTAATGGCATTATTGATCATCGTTCTGTAACATCAAAAATAGTATCATTAACATCATCTTTACTGTAACATTACCTCTGTCTTTGGTGCATGTTCCTGCTCTTCTTTTCTTTTTTTCCTCCCCTAGGGCACCAGATAATTTGGGACTCTTTGACATATTAACTTTTTTTGACCCAATAAAAACGAAAACCGAATGGCAGGTAAAAGAAGTCTGATTGGTGGGGTGGTTTCCCATCCTGGTTTGCGGCGCCTCATGTTTTGTTCTGCACCCTGAGCTAAAAGTATGTGTGATCCCTTCAACTCCCCCCTGGTCGAGAAAGTCAAGGCCATGAAATTCCCATTATTGCTCCACTCAATTAAGTGTAATAAAAGTGGAAAAGTTCCTCACGCTGTTCTGGCGCCCCCAGGGTATACGGCGCCCTTAGCATTTGCCTATACAGCCTATGGCACGGGCCGGCCCTGGCTAAAAGCTATGTGTAGGTGGCTGAACCCTAACATTGCAGACTGTTATTGTGATATACACTGCTTGGCCCCAAAAAAAGCCACCATCTAGGTTTAACTAAGCAAGTAGGTACGAGCCTCCTATTGAATGAGTACCGCATCGATTATCTTTCAGCTGGCAACAAGTTATTTAAGTCCAACTGATGCACCGAGTAGTAGGGCTGGGTGATAAATCGATTTTATAGATTAATTCGAATTTGCCATTTAAGAAGATTTATTCTTTTATTTAATCTTCTCTTCACCTGAGAAGATGCTCTCTTGGGCTTCCGTTGTTTGGAGCAAGGTCAGCCAGTCCCTCTCTCACAACGCGTAGACGTCAAAATGGCAACTAGCAAAGAGGAGCTTGTTCCCAAAAAAGGGACAGTTTCTTCAATTATATGGAACTGGTTCGGTTTTGCGACTTCAGACTTGGAGCACCAAACAGCACGCTGCAAAATCTGTTTGAAAGCTGTTGCTACCAAAGGTGGGAGTATGTCGAATTTTTTACAACGCCTGAAACAGAGGCACTCCGTCGAGTGGGAGAAGTGCTGCTCTCTACGAGATGCTCAAGCAAGCAGCAGCTCACAAAACACGTCCAAAAGACAAGCCACCATAGGGGAATCATTTTCACACTGTGTCCCTTATGATAAGACGGGTGTCCAGTGGAAAGCAATCACAGATGCCATCACAGTTTATATTGCCAAATATATGGTGCCTGTTTATACAGTGAAAAAGCCCGGCTTTATTCACCTACTGAAAACTTTGGAGGCCAGGTATGTGCTACCAACTTTGCACACAACTTTGAATTCAGGTAGACTCCCAAAGGAGATATTAAAATAAGAGTTTCAAAGAAATAGATTATGTCATTTGTTATTTCTGTTTAAGAAAGTAAAGGAAGAAATAGAAAAATCGATTAAAATCGGAAATCGGATTTGGTGTGAAAAAATCTGAGATTTTATTTTTTGGCCATATCGCCCAGCCCTACCGAGTAGCTTCTCATTTCTTAAACTACCATGTCGACAGGCACATCCCATGGTCATGGAAAATATGATTTTCTGTTTAAGAAGGGTCAAATCATTGGTATCAAGCAGGTACAATATCTAAGGAGATTGCAGAAACGACTAAAATTGGTTTAAGAACTGTCCATCACGCTGTTAAAAACTGGAAGGAAAGCAGTGAAACGTGGTTAGAAAAAAGTCCTGAATGATTGTGATCAGTGATCATTTAAAGGTTTGGTAACATCAAAGTGAATTCAGGGCTGCGTTTAATAATTAAAATAAGAGCAATTTCACACGCACAATGCGAAGGGAACTCGAGGGATTAAGACCGAACTGATGTGTTGCTATAAGAAAACCACTGATCAGTTTAAAAGAGCATAAAGATTGGACTCTGGAGCAATGGAAGGAGGTCATGTGTTCACCCTGTTCCAGAGTGATGGCTGCATTAGAAGCAGATGAAATAATGCACCCATCGTGCCTGGTTTCTCCTGTAAAAGCCACTGGGGGCAGTGCTGTTTTCTGGAGTTGTTGCAGTTTGTTGGGTCTAGGTTCTCCGTCGTTATGGCCCAAAGACTGAGGTCAGCTGACTACCTGAATATACTGAATGACCAGGTTATTCCATAAATTGATTTTTTTTTCTTCCCTGATGAAGATGACAATGCCATGATTCATTGGGGTGAAATTGTGAAAGAGTGCTTCAGGAAGCATGAGACATCGTTTTTACACATGGATTGGTCCCCACAGAGTCTGAACCTTATCCCTACTGAGAATCTTTGGGATGTGCTGGAGAGGGCTTTGCACAGTGGTCTGACTCTCCCATCATAAATAAAAGATATTGGTGAAAAATGAATGCAACACTGGATGGAAATAAATCTTGTGGCATTGCTGAAATGTATCGAAACAATGCCACAGTGAATGTGTGGCGTAATCAAAGCTAAAGGTGGTCCAACGAAATATTAGTGTGAGCTTCTTTTTTTGTGTCCAGGCAGTGTATTTAGCTACTGGTGGGTTTAGGTTGAGGTGATTAAGTGAGGGCTTTGTTTCTGATTTTCCACTTGGTTCATCTGGTTGGTTGATGTTTGCATGAGACTTTTATATACACATGGTTCATTCAGCCACCTGCAGTGTCTTTTCTGAAAGCCCCTTTGGCATTCTGACCTGCCAGATAACCAGTACCTGGTGTAATCTGTTCCCTGGCAATAGTCGAGGTTTTCCTTGTCTTGGAGCTCTAGCATTTCGATTTGATTGCTAGAAATGTTCTGATGTTTTTTTTTTTAGATTCAAATACCGCACTGTCTTCATTAAACCACTGTCTCCAACACAAAAAGGAAGTTCCTATTATTGTAAATAATAAGAGCAAGATGGGTTGAAACACGGTCTGCTAATGAAATGATGAGATTTATAACTTGTCATTCAGTATTCTTTTGAGTCAGTCTTCTGTTTGCACAGCATGCAGGCTGTTATCATGGTTCCGTTTGATCTTGTCTGACCAAGCTCTGACTTGAAGATCAGCGAGGTGTAGTTTTACCAATGTCATGTACTATTCAGCCATACTCTGAGAAATGTTTGCTTTGAATTGGCAACAGGTTAAGTTGCAATCCTCCCTTTTAGAGAGTGAGAAAGCATATCCCACTAAATGAAAGGGGGGGGGGGGGGGGGGGGGGTTCCACATGAAGGAATGGCACAGTTGTTATAGCAGCTGAGATTTTTTTTTCTTTCCCCCATGTGATTTGCTTTGATCCCGCTGGTTGAAAGCTTGACCCATACATCTGTGTCTGACACTTGGCCGACCTGCCTCGTGTGTGAGTGTATATGTGGATGCTTATTTTCACAGTAACAGGTATCCGGGCTGTTTCTCCTTCTGAATAGTTAGGAGTGAGATGTGGTGTGTGGGTGGGTGGAGCAGCTGAAGGCTGAAGCTTTTAACCTGAGGGTTCAGATGACCACATTTCAACAGTTTGGATTTCTTACTCACATCTCCCAACATGAATTCTGTTTCCTTATTTTCCAAGTAGCCTCGCCTTGAACGTTTCATTTTAATCTATTTTATGGAGCTTTCATGTGTTGAGATCAGCACCAAAAAAGGCCATAGGTGTGAATGGGAAGGAACATGCTAAAGGGTTTCAAATTCTTGGATGAATAAAAGTCTGAAAAGTTTGGCATGCATTTGTAATCACTCCCCTTTATGCTGTTACCCCTAAAATAAAATCAGCTGTAACTAGTAAACAAGTCCATCTGTGTGTAATTTAATCTCTGTATAAATGTTCTGTGGCAGTGCTACAATTAACTTTATTTTTTATTTTTTATATAGCACATCTCCACTATTGACTGACCAAGGTGTGTGTGTCTGCCTGAACTGGCCAGGGTCCATCCATCCATCCATCCATTTTCTTCCGCTTATCCGGGGTCGGGTCGCGGGGGCAGCAGCTTAAGCAAAGAGACCCAGACTTCCCTCTCCCCAGCCACTTGTTTCAGCTCCTCAGGAGAAATCCCAAGGCGTTCCCAGGCCAGCCGAGAAACATAGTCCCTCCAGTGTGTCCTGGGTCTTCCCCTGGGCCTCCTCCCGGTGGGACGTGCCCGAAACACCTCACCAGGGAGGCGTCCAGGAGGCATCCTGACCAGATGCCCGAGCTACCTCAACTGACTCCTCTCGATGTGGAGAGGCCAGGGTAAGGAAGCTTAATCAGAGATGAAGCCAAGAGGCTCATGGCAACTCTGGAGGAGCTGCAGGCATTCACCGCTAAAGTGGGAGAATCAGTCAGTTGGCAACAGTCGAGCTGATACCTGAACCAGAATGGGAGCCTTTGTCCGAGTTTCCATGGTCCGTAGAAAATCAAATTATTGAATGAAGTGCGTTCGCTACTGTAGGTGGTGACACACGCCGTTTTGTGTTGGCATTCTTCTGGTTGGCCTATAGCAGGGATGGTAAATGGCCTGTACTTGTATAGCGCTTTATTTAGTCCTTGAGGACCCCAAAGCGCTTCACACTGCATGTTTTAGTTCTTTCCCTGGTTCAGCACACCTGAATCAAGTGATGGCTCATTAGCAGGCCTCTGCAGAACTTTGCCATGCTGTGGAGGTAGTTGGACCATTTGAATCAGCTGTGTTGAAGCAGAGACGCATCTAAAGCTGGTTTAAGGCCAGCCCTTGAGGACCGGGATTCAGCACCCATGGCCTATAGTGTCATATAAATAGTAAAAAAATGCTCGTGGTGGTGAAACAGGACAAAAGCAGGACATGAGCTGAGAAATGGACGACAACAACGCTGAAGCAGAGTAGATTTCCTAATACTGCTGGATATGCACAATGAGTGAAGAAATGGGCAACGATGCTGCAGCCAAGTACATTTCATACTTAGAGTACTGTTTGATTGTATTTCAAGCTTCCGCTGTTTCGTCACTACCAGAAGGGGGAGTGCCCAGGTCCGTCATAACTCGACTAACCTAGGATGTTGTATACATGCAGAACTTTTTTTTTAATCCTCATTACCTGGGTGTCTTAGCTCGATTAGAAGTAGGTCAGTTCGGTTCGACTTTATATAAACCCACTGACTTAAAACTGCAACAATTAGCAGTGCACTCCACAAATCTGGCCTTTGTGAAACAATGGCGAGGAAAAAAGCTAATAAAAGTCTGGTTTAAAGTTTGCTACAGCCATTTTAATAAGAAAACCTGCCAGAGGCCGCAGAACAGAGATTTGAGACTGAGGCGGAGGTTCACTTTCCAGCAGGACAAGAACCCTAAGCATACAACCAGAGCTACAAGGAAATGGTTTTGATCGAAGCATTGGCATCAGTCAAAATGGCCCAGTCAAAGATGCATCCTAAAATCAGCTGAGGATCTGTGGCAAGAATTGAAAATTGATGTTCAAGGGAGTACTTCAGCCAGTCTGAATGAGCCTTAGCTAGTTCTGCAAAGAAGTATGGGGAAACAATCCAGTCTCCCAAAGTGCAAAGCGTAAAGCTGAACTAATATTTTCCTAGTTAAAACTTCGGCTTCTTTGTGTTCATCTGGAAACTCATGTCTTAATTTCCCATAGAAAATGCCTCATGGTTTTCTTTTGTGTGGAATTGAATTTACTGGGGGATGTAGCCTGAAGGGACATGTGTATTTGTAACACCAGCGTGTTCTTTCTTTTAGGTGGCATTGTGTGATGTAGAGGATCGTCTTTGCGCCATTGTCCTGCGAGTTCCGCTGGTGGTCTCTGGTGTAACCGGCTCTCGAGGAGGAACCCCTTTTCTAAAGTGTCCTCTCCCTTCTCCAGGCCTGCGTCTCTTTCTCTAGTCGACCTCTTGACTGTCTCAGTGTTTCTCCGCCTTTCATGCAGCCCCTCTTGCCGTCTTCGTCACACACCCACATGCACACACAGACTGGGCTCTGTCCCAGTGAAGAGCTAATCGCATATTGGGGTTTTTAGGTTTCTGGTGGGGAAGGAAGGACCCTGCTGACTTGTCCGCATCTCTGACCTCTGTCATAATGGGTCGCTCGCTCTCCTCCTACTCGTTTCGCTGCCAAGCTGGGAAGAGTAAATATTTATCAGCCCCCTTGACAATGAGCCAGCTTGGGGGAGAGAACCTCTGACTGGAGCTAAGCCACTGCCCCTGGGTAAGGCGGATATCAATTGGGAAGGGTCGTAGGGAAGCTGAGATGGAGCCTCAGTATGCAACACAGAATTACATTTTGTGAAAAATGTCAAGGTTGTAACTTTTGTAAATAAGAACACAAAGACAGAGGAGTTCTTTTGTAATAGAGTTGTATTACTTTTAAGAACAATATCATTTGGTCTAGGTTTGGTTCTTAGCCAGATCTTTCAAAGCACCAGTTGCTTTTCCACTGACCCAGGGCCTACTTGGTGCTGTGTCATGTATACGCCCACATGGGGAGAGGTAAACAAGAAGCACATGAACAGAGAGAAAGATTTTTACAATAGAGGGGTTCATCATGTTTTTACAAGTGGTGCTGTTGTAACATAACATGTTCTTGGTTAGGTCCATTGTTACGAATGAAAATAGTGATTGTGCATTTCACGTCGCCATGCTAAGCTTTTCTACAAGTTTTTAAGGGTATGAATTAGTTTGAAAAAGGGGTTGTGCACTGGTATAACATTGGCTCAGAAATATATGCTGTCAGTAGTTGCTACATGTAGAACTTCAGCTCACAGTTGGAGAAAATAAAAGTTGTAGTTTTATCAAATTTACAAAGCTTTCAAAAGTAAAAAATAAATAAATAAAGAGCAAGATACTCATCCCTGTATTTCCTCCGTGGTTGACCGTGTGACTTCTCTGACTCTGAAACGTTCCCTGATATTTTAAGATATTTGTACATTTTGTAGATGGAATCTCTGATAATGCGGCTACTTCAGCTTGTTTTGTTCTGCTGCGATATATTCCAACGTCAAACTCCCAGCCTGATGTTCCAGGTCCCGGTTCTGTTTACAATGATGATCACAATTGCTAATTTATTTGAGTGTGTTTAATTTTGTGAGAGGGAGGAGCTGGTTGATTTAATTTACAGTGCAGTGAAACATTCACAACGACAGAATCTAGGGGGGAAAAACTATTTAAATCCCGTTGTCACGCCCCACCTGCAATACCTCTGCGCCCCACTAGTGGGGCTCGCCCCATTGTTTGAGAAACACTGTTCTAGAGTCTGGTTCAGCGGATGCGTTTCTTTCCAAGGAATCCTGGAAGTGTGTTAAAATTGCTCCGTAAATTCAGTGTGGAAATAATTTCTTCAGGATGAAACCTGTGTATGAGCATCCTGATCCTGTTCGGGGTCAATATGTGTAAAAAGAACATCTCTCGAACTTTTTTTATTTTTCTCCTGCGCCCCCCCCCCGTTTCCCGTTGTGTTGGTCGGAGTACCAACCCCTCCGTCTGTATTTTGTACGTTATGTATGCCCGACTGTGAGACTTTGCAGATCTTGGATCAACAACAATCCCAGCGCTGTAGATATGACTGTGGTGCCTCTTGTCCTCCCATTATTATGACTTTTGGGGCCCGTTGACCCAGAGCATGATGTAATTCCATAAGCCTGTCACCAGTAATTTCCTCCTCATTTTTAATGACTCTAAGATTAATACCAGACCAACGCTGGGCCTCCGACATTTACAGGGCGTGGGACCCCCCCCCCCCCCATTTGCTTTTAGAACAATTTTGTCCTGTGTATAAATATTTATGGACATATAGAGGCTGCTAATAAAGTCCACACAGGTGGAAGGAAGCTGTACAACATTCCCCCCCCCTATTTTCACCATTATTGGTCGTACGTGGAGCCAAAAAGCTAAAGCCACCATTAAACGTGTTATAATAACAACTTGTTTTCACACATACGGGAGAGAAGATGGGGGGGAAAAAAGGGCCTGAGATGCACATACCCTGATTTGTCTGCAGCTCATTTTTGCTCTGCATGTGGTGGCATGGGGATGGGGCTATCTTGCAGACAAACACACGCCTGCACGGCCTCACAACTGTACACACACACACACACACACACACACTCACACACACACACACACACACACACACACACACACACACACACACAGTACCACCTGTAGGCCCTTTCTTCCCCCTATGATACTGTATCAGTTTTCCTTTTGATGCACAGTTTGTTTTTGGTCGTCGAGGCTCAGCGGCGGCAGAGGGGGTCAGATGTTGTGTAAAGTAGATGAGCTGTCAAAGGGAGAAAGGGGCACCGCTATTGTTTCAGTACAGTTTGCCCCCCCCCCCCTTAAGGCAGGCACCTTTGATCAGAAGAATTTCCCCCAGCAGAGTGGAGGGATGGAGGAAAACTCCCTCCGCTCTCTATCGCCTTTATTCAGCCCCATTCACAGCCGTGTATTAGTGTGGTAGAGAGAACACAATGTGCGTCTTTGTGCGTCGGGAAGAGGCGGTGTGCGCGTATGTGGGATCATTTCTGGGCTCCATTTGTCAAAGCTTAGATTTATCACGGAGCCCCACCGGTGTCAGACCTGCTGCTTTCCCACCACGTCTCTATTACAGGCTGCTGGTACTCTAACAGACACTCGACACCAGACCTGACGCATACAGTCCGACATATACACACTGGTGAAGAATGTGCGTGCACAAAATTCTGAGCGCTACTGTACACGACACCATGCCACAAAAGATGAATGAATGCAAGAAAGTGCTCCTGACAGGAGTGGACAGCTCAGCTCCACCTTGAAGGTTAGCAGAAGACACTGGGTTTAGTAAGGTGCTTGAAAGGCCTTAAATGCTCCACAGACTGGCTGGTACTCTGTCCTTGCTGTGAGTTTAATGCTTTCTGTACACCTAGAGACTTTGAAAAGATTTAGAAAACACTCTTAAAGATTATCAGCTCACATCTAAAGACTTGGGTTAACAGTTTTTTAGTCTCAGACTAAAGATTTTATAAACACTGAATCTGGTTGGGACACTATTTAAAAGACTACACCGAGGCTATTTTAGCTTCCCGCAAAATTCCTCCCATTATGCTCAGCATTATACAGTTTCTTTATGTGCGAATGTTGTAGCATTCTTTGCCAAGATTAATGTTATGTCAAATAAAGACTTGCATTCAAAATGGGAACTGTATCAACAAGTAACTGGTTAACTCATATCTTTTTAATGCAAGGTGTTTATGCTGTACCACTTGCTCCATGCAGATGCACAGATAGCGCTGGTTTGTGCCTGTATTCCAGGGGGCAAGGTTGGCATACACTTTCTAATTTATGGCCCATTTCTCAGCCATGCAACACAAATATTGTATTTGTTGTGTATAGACCCTGCCAGGCTCCATAAGTGGCTACAAAACTGTTATTTATAAATATGACACTTATGTTTATAGCCTGAAATTATGTGTGGCATGTGCAAGACAATATCATGAACAGGACTCGAACCCACCATTATTGCAGATGTAATACTGCTTTTTAACCATTGTGCCATAGCAGCAAGGTACAACCCCATATAGCCAGGGTACAGTATGAAGCGGACAGGACCCCCACAATAAAAAGAAGGTACAGATTCTTATCCCCCAAAAAAGATTTCTGCACCTGACCCCTGCCGGGCTCTGTAGCTCCGTGCTTCCGCTTGTGTGACAACGGCTTTATTGGTTGTTTCACGTCACTACGACTGCACTAGGACTTGCGATAAAATCAAACATGTTTGATTCCAAAGACTAGAGAAAGACTGTCATAGATCGGGTTGCCATCTGCAGATTTTCACCTTACGTTTAACGATTAAGACGACGGGACCGCGCCGAGACTTCAGCAAGATTTCTAAAGACTACCGGTCTTTAGTCTGAGACTGAAAATCCTTTGGTGTATGCCCGGCATAAGTAAGGATGATATATGATAATATAATTGGCATTAAAATCTGTATGGAACGATTTCTTTGGGGGGGAGGGAAGAGGAGGTGGTTGGAAATGTGGCATTTGTTTGGTCAGTGGTGTGGTCGCTTTTTAAGTGTCTGAAAAGATGCGGAAATATACATATTATCAGGGATAATGGTGATATTAACATCGGCTATCTATATCGGCGGCAAATATTTCTATCGGTTCATCTGTAGTTTTTCTTAGGACTAAAGCCCGCATTCCACCTGACGCGTAAACGGAGCGTGACGTCTGCAAAGCGTAATACGCAGCCGATAGCCGGCGTTATAGTCAATGGGTTCGTTTCCACCAGGTGCGAAGCAGACATATCCCAAAAGAGTTGTGTCGCGGCCCTCTACTAAATTGTTGGTATTCGTCATGGAGGACGAGAAGTTAATCCTTGAAGTGGAGAATCACCCAATTTATATGATACACGTATGAATCCTTTTGGTCGGAATCGAGCTCTGGCTTCCCTAACGGCACCAGGCTGTCCCCAAGGATTAGTAAAAAGATCCGTTTTTTTCAGCTGCGTGTGTACACTAGGCCTACCCTTGCACTTTGCCTTGTTAAAACCACCAACTTCCATAGATTTTATTGGGATTTGATGTGATAGAACACAAAAAAGTGCCTCATTGTTAAGTAGAAGAAAAATTATAGTATTCAGAGATTATTGCAAGTATATATAAAATCCGTAAGGCTTGCAATTGTAAACTCGTACATTTTATTTTTGTAACGGTTCATACATTATTTTCGCTCTGCTTCGGGTCACCTCATTAGCTCGGACCGTGAACATTTAAGACACAAGAATGGGATACAGATCCTGTGAGAGAGACTTGAAACAAGTACTGTGATAAACTGTCAAGTGTGCATGTGTGTCGGAGTGTGAGACATGGAGAGAAGAAAGCAGCTGCAGAGGTCCTGGCTCTCGCCCCTCTGGCGCAGACCTCTCCACAGGGAGCAGGAAGAGTGCCTTAATCTCCACACCCCCCGGAAACACCCCATCTCCTTCTCCCACAGACACACACACGCATAAACGAGATTACATGGATTAACGCATTATACGGTAAATGACCATATTATAAGCTTGTCTCCTGGCTTATTTCCTTAAAACGGTTTTTAGACCAATTAAATACTTAGTACACTCCACTCTGTGGTAACAGTATAGGGAAATTGTAATGTGTGTTGTTGTTTTTTTGAGAGCATCTCGATTTTTTTTCTCTCTACTTTTTCGTTGTACACATCAGACTGATGTGGAGCAGGACAGTTCTTTCACTTTTACCCAGCCCTGCTACCCTCTCAGCCCCCACAGGGACCCTCCAAGAGCCCACTTGTCCTTCAATGAGATGACACAGCATGAAGTCACTCTGTTTGCCTTGGTTCCAGCACCTTTGTACTCCAGCACTGTGCTGGTTTGCCAAGGCCCTTGTTCTCAGAGCTGAGCGTTCTGCCCACTGCTAACTGAGAGGGACCAGGCTGTAAAACACGAAGAGGTTCAACAGCATAGGCAAACTGAATTGAGTTCCAAAGAACAGATTGCTCTTCCTAGTATTTTTGACATCATCTCTTAGTTACAAGTCTCCTGCTTTGCACATTATAAATACATTATAGTATAGTATTTAAGTGTATCTCGTCCTAGCTCATATTTGTTTTCTTTGATTAAAATTCTGTCAGAAATCTTCATCTTCTTTGGCCGAATATGTATCTGATAATCAAACCATATTGAGATAAATCCTCAGTACATTGAAAAGCATTTGATTCAATGAAACATTTTTAACTCATATCATCAAAGTATCTTCAAAGAGTTGTTGTGGATGGTGATCCTGTGGGCAGGAAGGATCTCTGGTAGCAGTCAGTCTTCCAACGAATCTGAAGAGGCATCTGACTGAGGACTGCTGCTGTATGACAGACTTAT
Organism: Valencia hispanica; assembly: GCA_963556495.2. Classification (NCBI taxonomy): domain Eukaryota; kingdom Metazoa; phylum Chordata; class Actinopteri; order Cyprinodontiformes; family Valenciidae; genus Valencia; species Valencia hispanica. The sequence continues at coordinate 13,018,305 of OY747719.1, read as the reverse complement.
GATTTTTATGACATGCTAACAGCTCAATATTTGGGTAACAGATCCGATGTTTCACAGTAAGATGTCCTGGGTGACACCATCAGTTGTTGGGAAGCCGAGTAATCCAACTCATTTCTCTTTCTGGGCGTATGGTTAGAAAGCCAGGGAGAGAAATGTTAGAGTAGGGGTTGTGATCCTTGGCATGGTTTAAACAAAGTCCAGGTATTGATAGAGGTTTTGAGATGTTAATTAGCTTTTCGTAGGAATAAAAAACAAAATGAGAAGTATTTTAAAACTTTGCGCGTTCTGTTAATTAAGGAACGTTAGAGTCCGCTGAGTTCCTCTCCAGATGATTTATTTGAAGAATCGAGGCAGTTAGATCATGCTTAGACAGGGGCTGGTCTCTGACAGGAAATGAGAATTTATTGCTGGGCAAAATCAGTTTTTATGTGTCCTGTCTGGTCGTGTGGTGCTTAGCATTGGTGTCTGAGTACCAAGTAGAAGCCCAAAAGATTTACTTTCACAAGTGGAGCATTACGCTTTTGCTATAGTACTCCACTTGATATTTATGTGTAAGGTAGGAAGAAAACGTTGAGAGGGTAAGTTGAAGGTACAAGAGAGAAAGGGGAACAAAGAAAACACAAGAAAACATCCCAGTCCGCCTCCAGACCCACAGGACGGCAGGGAGAGGAAAGAAACGACAACAAAACAAATCAAACAATGCGAACAGAGAACTACACAACCACAAATAGATATATATACAATAACAGCGTCACTGAAAAGCTCATTCTACGATTATTACAAGATTTGGTAATGGTAGCCTAAGCTCAAGAATGCATCTGTAAACACCGCAATTCCTACACCTGTGTGTATGTATGAGCATGCTGTTGCATTTAAGGTTTCTCCATACGAGTGTTCAATAGCTAGTGTGAGGAGCCATTGATCTGCCTCCCAGGAATCGATGCAGACATGAAGGAGATGGGAGCCGTAGACATCCAAAGGACCCTCAGAGCGCAGGAGCCCCAGGGAGACCAACGCAGGGCTGACCACAGCCCCCAAGAGAGGAGCAGAGGAGAGCCCCGTGGGAACATCCTGCAGCTACACTGCAGGGGACCTGGGGGGCCGCAGCGACGAGCCCGCGGCCTCCATCTGTAACCGGCTATGCCAGGGTCCACCCATGGGCCCGGAGACCCAAGGGTGCCAGGCCGCGGGGGGCCATGGCCACTCTCACCATAGTCACTCTCACCTATGTAGTGGTAGCCACTGGTTGGCTTGGCGGTGTGCGTGTGAAGTGATGTCACAGAGAATGGCGAAGCATGGCTTCCAGCGACTTCAAAACATTGCTGGGAAAAACTAAGAAAACGAAAGTGTGAATATCAAGCTGTGAAGGACCCCAACGGCGCGATTGGGGCAGACCGCAAGCAATGGAAGTGTTTTGCAGAAATGTATGGCATTTATGGTGAAAGGCCGGCAAGCAAGGCCAGAGAGAGAGTGGGCTAGATACCGGCTCCAGCATCAGGATCTGTTATGTTAGAAAACGGTGAGTGATGACAGATTTTTATTGGAACTTTGCTATGCTGAGTCCACCCAGGTCCTCATGCCCATTGCCACGTTCCTGGGATGGCAACGGAAACACAACCAGGCCTTTCTGGGCCGGGCTGACCCGACCTGGCCCGACCTGACCTGGCCCCTGCTAAGCCAACCCTAGTGGAAAAGGGGCATTTGCTGAAGTCCCTGCTGTTGATAATAAATTTAAATTCAATTCAGTTTATTTATATAGCGCCGATTCCCAACAGATGTCATCTCAAGGCACTTAACAAGAAGTAATTTCAATACATTTATACAAACATTCCAGTCAGTTAAAGAGTTTCCTATTTAAGGAATCCCAGCAGATTGTGTCAGTCATTGGCGTGAGGTTGGGCCCCGTTGATGCAGACTTTCCAACCACAGCAATCCTTCAGCAATCCCTCATACTGAGCAAGCATGTAGCGACGGTGGAGAGGAAAAACTCCCCTTTAACAGGAAGAAACATCCAACAGAACCAGGCTCAGTAGGAGCGGCCATCTGCCACGACCATCTGGGGGCTTGAGAAGACAGAGCAGAAACACAGAAGGAACAGAAGATCTGGTATAAGAGAACTTTCTATGTTACAGAAAGTAAAAAGTTGATAACAGGACACAGTGGATGTTCAGTTACTGAGAGGATCATCCCAGTCGATGCCCCCCGTCCAACAGGACATTGCAGCCAAGCAGGATACCAGACCAGGTATAACTTCTATGGAGAGAAAAACACTGAGAGAAAACAAAGTTAACAGTCGAAATAACAGAATGTACTGTAATACAACTGGAGAGTCGTAGGAGAAAAGGAAGTAGCAGAGTGAAGAAAATTGGTAAGTCTGTCCTCCAGCAGTCTAAGCCTATAGCAGCATAACTACAGAGATAGCTCAGGATGACCTTAGCCACTCTAACTATAAGCTTTATCAAAAAGGAAAGTTTTAAGCCTGGCCTTAAAAGTAAACAGAGTGTCTGCCTCACGGACTAAAGCTGGGAGCTGGTTCCACAGGAGAGGAGCCTGATAACTAAAAGATCTGCCTCCCATTCTACTTTTAGAAATCCTAGGAACTACAAGTAAACCTGCAGACTGAGAGCGAAGTGCTGTTAGGAACATATGGAACAATCAGATCTCTGTATAATGGAGCTTGATTATTAAGGGCTTTGTATGTAAGAAGAAGGATCTTAAATTCTATTCTGGATTTAACAGGGAGCCAATGAAGGGAAGCTAAAACAGGAGAAATGTGATCTCTCTTTTTAATATTCATCAGAACTCTTGCTGCCGCATTTTGGATCAACTGAAGGCTTTTAATGGCATTTTGTGGACTTCCTGATAGTAAAGAATTACAGTAGTCCAGCCTTGAGGTAACAAATGCATGGACTAGTTTCTCAGCATCACCCCTGGACAGGATGTTTCTAATTTTAGCAATATTCCGGAGGTGAATGGAGGTTTAAGGTTTAGAAAATCAACAAATGATCACAGCGGAGCATCCGATTTAGTCAGAATGAATTTCATCTGTGAGATAAAGTGTGGCTCATAAAGAAACTCTTTTTGGCGACACTTATGTGACATTTCCTTCTGCAGAGTCCTGAGTTAGTATTTCTAAAATCAAACTTTTCTTCTCTTTTCCCTTTTCCTCCCCTACCCTCATACATCCATCTTTCTTGCAGTATCACTCCCTCTTTCAACCTGTATCTGTATTTGTGACATCCAAACGGTTTTAGGCACAGAGATGTTATCTCACACCTCCAGTATTTTCAGCCATTGAGGGGGTTAGAATCTCTCCCCGAGCCCCCCCCCCCCCCCAGAGAAATTTGACACAGGGTTGCCATCTTTCATCTTTTATCAGTTTTCTTTCAGCGTCATGTTAACCCGTATTTGCTTTAGACGCCCAGTGTTAGGTGTTCACCATTAAACTATACTTTCCTGCCTAACTCACAGTTAGATGATTGCATAGCTCACCTCACTAATAAGGACGTCCACAAGGAAATGAAAGATTTTCAGATGCGTCCTGTTCTTAGAGGAGGAAGTGCACAAACACCTACATGTACATAGTGTGTTGGGAATGGCCTTTGAAGGGGAGCCATTCCTTGTTAAGTTCCATTCCTCAAAGGTTGCTTACCGAAGAGCAAACACTAACTTTCCTCCACTCTCTTTCGGTATTTCACAAGCTAAAAACATCTGTTAGCTAAATTCCTCCTATGCAGACCATTGTGTCAATCCTCTGCCTCACTTTATTCCCTTTACAGATCAAACCAAGTCTTTTGTAGCACATTAAGATTTCTTTGTTCCGTTCTGAAGACCCTCCTCATTTATAGGCCTCCTTCCTTTGCTTGCTTGCCCTCTACCTCAGAAGAACCTGGTGTTTGCATACTATCCCTCCTTTAAATCTTTACTTTCTCAGTCCCATCCTCACCCCTCCCCACTTCTCTCCTTCTGACATAAGAGTTTTGATTGAGGTTTTTCCAGACAAGGAAGTTCCTCAGCATTTGGAAAGAAGAGAAGAGTGTGGGGTGGAGAGGATTGGTGGGGGTGGGGGGGGGGCTAAAGACCGAGGGTGATCTGTGTTAAATAAGGACAAAAGAGGCTCTAAATCTTCTAACACCATGTGGAATCCTAAAGCAAAACAGACATAATTAGAAGACTAAACCGAGCCAGAAGTGTACATATTTTAATGTGCTAAAGCAACAGGAGTGAAACAGCTGGCCTCTGTTTCCAATTTCCAAATGCTGGCTTGTTCGTGTGCCAAGAAGTTCTTTGCAAGTATTGATTCTGCATGCATTTGCAAAACCCTACGGGGCTCTCAGTCTGGCTATAAAGTAAGGTTTATACTTTTTTAAATTACTATATGCCTTGAATTATAATACACAGATGGTCAATTTTATACAGAGCTGAGTGGATCATTCTTCTGGCCAATGCTTTTTTCTACAGTGGGGGTTCTTGCACGAATGCTGCCCTGGGCGAGCCCCTCTTTCTGTGCCTAATGCAGTACACAATGTTGGGTTGATTACAAAGGAGAAGGGATGAGAAGAGACTGAAAAGTTTTGAAATTATTTTTTGTTTCAGAAAAGTAAGAATCCTCATTGTTCCAAATAGATTTCACAAATCCCAGCTGTATTTTAAAGAATCTTTGTGTAGATTCAAGATTTGTGTCAAATTCTTCTACATCAGTGTTTCTCAAACTATGGGGCGAGCCCTACTAGTGGGGCGCAGAGGTATTACAGCTGAGGCGTGACATGAACGGGATTTAAATAGTTTCTCCCCCCTAGATTCTGTCGTTGTGAATGTTTCGCTGCACTGTAAATTAAATCAACCAGCTCCCCCCTCTCACAAAATTAAACACACTCAAATAAATTAGCAATTGTGATCATCATTGTAAACAGAACCGGGACCTGGAACATCGGGCTGGGAGTTTGACGTTGGAATATATCGCAGCAGAACAAAACAAGCTGAAGTAGCCGCATTATCAGAGATTCCATCTACAAAATGGACAAATATCTAAAAAGATCAGGGAACGTTTCAGAGTCAGAGAAGTCACACGGTCAACCACGGAGGAAATGCAGGGATGAGTATCTTGCTCTTTTTTTATTTTTTATTTTATTTTTTATTTTTGAAAGCTTTGTAAATGTGATAAAACTACAACTTTTATTTTCTCCAACTGTGAGCTGAAGTTCTACATGTAGCAACTACTGACAGCATATATTTCTGAGCCGGTTTTATACCAGTGCACAACCCCTTTTTCCAACTAATTTATCCCCTTAAAAACTTGTAGACTAACTCGGCTATTTAAATAAATAAAATTCTTTAAAAATCAGGCGTGGTCACCATTCTGTTGGGGCGATAAAAGCAGGGGGGCTTGTGTATGCTCCTTTGTCCAAAGTGGGGAACGATAAAAAAAAGTTTGAGAAACACTGTTCTACATGATACAATACCTAATGGAGTTTTCAAGGTCCTAGATAAATCATAAAGAAGAAAAAGTTGGACTAAGAGCCGTAAATAAATGAAATAAACAATAAAACTAAGACCGATAAGTGTTAGATAATTCCGTCCGTTTGACCATTATATGTGTTTGGATTTTAATGCTCGTCCCAGTTTAACATCAAACTTGATGCCAAAAAAGAATAAGAATAACAATAATTGTTTGATAAATCTCAAATCGGTTTCACTGTAGAATTATTTGGATCAGGTTTGACCAAAGTAGTTCCGATTTTGATCTAAAGCTGATCACATTTTTGATTCCTTAAAAACTGTGAGCTAGCCCTTTAGTGGGAGTATAGTGCAACTACCTTGTGTGTGGGGTGTGCAGATGTCCCAGTGGTTTGGTATTGGTACTAATAGGTACATAAGGGTATCTGCGTACTTAATCAAGAGTTAAATCACCTATTACAATACCAACACACGCAGCTCTTTTATTGAGCATTAAACACAAGAGACTCCCTGATATCTAGAACTTCCCTCTGGGCTAGGTATTGCAGCCTGTGCAGCACCTTGGGCCTTTTTTCAACGAGCTGGTTCCAGTGCTAGCCAGAGACTGATTTTGCTCCTGTTCTTTGGTTTTCCTCCTCCAAAGCACCCGTTTCTTGGTTCCAAACTGGTGCTTAACTTAGCGCCCTCTCTATGCTGGGTCAGAGCTGGTCCTCGCTTAGAACCACATTCTCCCCCACCCACATTGTGACCCAACCAAAGTTTTGGGGGCGGGATTAGAAAAGTTTAGCATAGCAAGGCAAAACACACAACTGCTATTTTTGGCAAAGAGAACCAGTGTTTTCTGATTTTGAACTCCTCCATTGTTAAAATATCTCTCTGTTTGCGTATTTCCTGTTTTCTTCTCCCTATGTGGGTATATACAATTGTTTTGCAATGAGTTAGATGATGCTATAATGCAGCTCCGACTAGGCCCCACATCAGTGGAAAAGTAACCAGTTCATTGAAAGAACCGACTAAGAACTGACTAAGCATTGGCTTCGACACCAACACCAAACTAGCACCGGTTCTTTTTTGGTGGAAAAACCATACTTGTGACACATCCTGTGTCCTATCTTTACAGCTACCATAAGCCAAACTACACATTCACCATCCTACATGGGGCCATTAAAACGAAATCAGAAACAGTTGTGTCAGGAGGAATGCTGCGACCAACAGCTGATGATGGATGGCATGTCTTTTTTTGTTTTTACCAATGAATCTTGGCTCTTTAAACCCAAATATGACCATTGCGTATGGTGCCAGTGAAGAGCAGTTTTGCCAATGTAACTGAGAAACATACCTATGTTACTCATCATGGAATTTGAACCGATATGCTATGCTTTCAGGTCTCCTCATAGTTATTCAAGGGGCTCTAATGGCATAGCCCCACATCCATGACATTCATCCTCATGTCACAAGTGCAGTCCTTCAGCAACACAATGCCTATAGCAGACATGATAGGGGCACCTTTGGACTACCAGTGTTGTGTCCAGGTCCTCACAAGGCAAGCCAGGTTCCCCTGGGTTTTCCCCCTGAATAAAGGTTTTAGACTTGAATGTCACCTGCACCCCAGAGTCAGTCTGCTAGATCTAAAGGTCCACTTACAGCACATTTGGGCCAAATTGTAGCAGGAGGGGGTATAATGGCTTTAAGACTCCTTACACACTGTATCGGTACATAAAGCTGGGAAACAAATCTTGTTGACATGGGACTGGTATTGTTCGCTGATACTATTAACTCTGTTACCTACAGTTCAACACCACCAGTTTCATTTGATTTCCGCCTTTTCATGTGGGTGCAGTAATTGGATGATAATCTACAGCAGAGAACTAGGGGGCAGAGGAAATGTTTCTTCAGCATACTATAAAAGCCCCATCAGTCCTGTTTTCTACTCTAGGCTCGTTGCTCTGTGTTTTTCTAGTGTTTACATAGTCAGCTGGTGTGCTTTTATGTAATCTGTATCGATCACATAGCTTAATTGTATCCCCATACATAGTAATGGGAAATAATCTAGAAGATGCATATAATAAGGGTGTATCTAGACCTGCACTGTTTGGTCCACTTTAAACGGACCAGGGTTCGTTTCGAACGTTGGTCCGGACGTTTTATGCAGGTGTGAATACACACAAACGAATCCTGGTGCGGATCAGGGAACCGGACCGAGACCCACTTTTTTAGGTGGTCTCGGTCTGCTTCCACACGGCCTCTGGTGCAGTTCGCTTCAGGTGTGAATATAAACCAGTGTCGATCCGAACCAACTCCAGGATAAATGTGCCTTTTTGGATTTAACAAGCCACCGTATCAAGGTAAGTTCATACCTGATCCTCCGTTGATTGTTTTGCCATGGTGCTGCCAGCATATTGTGGATCAGGGCATACAGAGCACATCGTCTCCTTCGGGTTACTGCACGCATTCGCCGATGCCTTTCCAAAATTTAAAACAGAGTGTTGCGAAACCTGCATTGAATGAGCTGCTCTTGACACTCAATGTGATTTTGCAGCTCCAATAACAGCAGAAATATGCAGAGCAGCGTAGGGCTTCCATTTTTTCCTCCATTTCCGGGTCTATTCTCGGTGTGGCGCCCTAGTCATTGCTGTCCATTGGGCGCACCGGTCGTCACACGCGTGGATGTGTTTACAAAATATAGTTCACTTGCAAAAAGTACACTGTGAATGAGAAACACACTAAACGAAAAAAAATGTTGTCCGCTTTTGGTCCGGACCAAAGAAGCGGACCAAAGGACTTTTCTCGTCTGATTAAACCCTAAGTGAAAGCAACTGACCTGAACTAAAACAGATTGGCAGAGAGTTTTAGCTGAACTTTACTGCAAACATTCTTCTTTCAGATGGTGGCTGACAAGCTCAGAACATGCATCTTTGGTTGTCAGGTAAAAACCTTAGCCAAGAATGTTTGTGGAGTTGCACATGAGTTTATTTTTAGATGGTATAATAATAAAATTTGTCTTGAGAGCTAGAAAAACACAGCACATCAGTATGGATTTTTCTTTCCTCTTGTGGCAATTCTGTACAGATTTTATATCAGTAATGATCTCACTTGAACATTTAGAGCAGTGGTGTCCAAAGTCAGTCCTCGAAGGCTGGTATCCTGCATGTTTTAGTTCTTTCTTTGTGACTCTGTGATTCCATTTCAACACCGATATTTTTTTGCCATCAGCTGTTTCTCTTCTTCATTTCCCCAGCACGCAGCCATTATATTTCTGCTGCAGAGCAGACATAAAAAATGTGGCAAAGAATCATTTCATTTGCTGTTATTAACTTCTTTTGAAACCCTTAACTTTTTTGAACAAATTAAATAAGTTAAATTCATACTGAACATTGCTGTTTGGTTTTATCAGCTCGGGGAGAACCAATAATAAATAAAAAAAAACACTGCCTGGGAGAAAGTGACACAGGCAGTAAATGCAGTCGGGACAGTGGAGATTTTCCTGTTGGAAATAAAGAAAAAATGGTTTGATATCAAACTGAATACAATAAAACGCCCCTCAACACACAGCTCGGCCAGATCTCCCACTGAGGGTGCACCCATCATCATCTTTGACACTTGTGTGGCCATGCGTAAGTGGAGACACAGCTTTGGCTGCCATCTGTATGCAAGGAAGAAGCGACAGCCTGCTCCACTGATAAGAGGGACCATTGTCACAGGACAGTTTGCAAACCTTTTAATAAAAATTGTAACAACATCCCATTAAGCTGAAGCGCTTGATGTGACAAATAAACAAATACAAGGCGGGGGGGGGGGTTGCGCACGGAGAGCGCAGATTGCGACTGACAGGATCTCCATGAATGATCACCCCCAACATTAAATTATGTTTTTCTTGACAAATTTCAAATATTTCCTGAAAGTTTAATGCAAATCCGTCCATAACTTTTTGAGTTATTTTGCTAAAAGACAGACACCAACATAAGCTCATTGGCGGATGCGATAAACTGCTGAGAGAAATATTATGTCAAAGTAAAACTGTTTCTGTGTTGCAGTTCCTCCGCTCTAACTGTAGATGCTGTGCGTACACACGGTTAGAAGTCTACTCATATTTAGGAACCTTTCTATGCACGAGTACAAATTGACAAATACCACACAATGCGTAGAATTGTTCCTACGGACGAAATACGCACAGATCTGTGCGTGAGTACGGTTAATAATTGAGGGACCTGGACTCCAAGCACACCGTATTTCATGCATTCTACCTTGGCCAGCTGAGCCAGCATGTCTGTCCCCTCAGTAGTGGGCTAAATAGCCCACCCTCCTGAACAAGGAGTTCACAGTTTGTCATTCATCATCATTGACCGTTATTTATTACCATTAATGGTTTGTCATTCATCATCATTGACCATTAATAATGTGAAAAGGAAAAAACATTATAGGAACATGGAGTAAAAATACACTTGCTTTTCCTCTATAAAGAGAGGCAACTGTAAGCAGCTGTTCTCTAAGTGTGACACAAGGATTCTGAACATAACCAGCATAATGAAAAGTGTTTTGACTTCTTTTAAAAATCCCTTTGTTCTACTGTGTGTCTTATCAAGACTCCTAGGTTTGCCTCAGAATAGATTTCTGTTGAATAACATCAGGATGAACTGCACTCAGTTCATTGTGTTGGGGATATAAACCAGACGACCATTAGCCTGTGTGGAATCTCTTCTTCTCACAGTAACAACTACCATACTGAAGAATGTTGTCAGGGCTTTTGTATGAGGTGATGCTAATTTCTGGCTGGCCAGTCTGGACCAGTCAGCAGTGATTTCAGTCACCAGCTGATTTCTTTTTACATCTCTATTTCATAAGTTTCCATCTTAAAAAAAAAAAAAATTTTCAGAGACAAGCAATCGTTTGCAAGCGAAGGCTAAAGCCAAAGAGACTGTACAGCTGAGAAGTCTACATGGAGGTAAAATGCAAATAATCTGTTTTTAAAATCCTTATGTTCGTCTTTTCATTTGACCATGACAAATTTATCTTTGAAAAATATTTTATCAGAGAACTGAGGGAAAGTAAGAAAGAACCAGATGTTGGACTGAGGGCAGGTACAAACCCAGATGAGACTTTAAACTAAAACGGCCGTATGTAACTGCTTTAGAGGCCGTCACAGATAACCTTCAAAGAACATCTTTATCTAAAGAGTCAGACCTTACACACACGCATGTTAAACCGGAGCGCCTGCTTTATTTGGACACATTCCAAAGGAAAATGGAGCTTCCCAGGAAGACCATCACCTGTCAGCTAACCAGAGCAAGTACAGATGTTTGAGCCAGATGGTTCTGATACTAAATTAGTCTTTGCCTCTGCATTTAATGTGCAATGTGAAATGTTAACCTTGACAGCAGATAGAAAAAAGGGAAGGGATTTAGTGAAGCGAAACCTAATGTCCTGTCTGGTTGTGGGAATAAGGGGTATTAGCTCTCACTTGGCTTTCAGTTACTCCTCAGGCTCCTTGGCTCCTTCCGGACATAGTCGGGGGGCCACAGCGCTAATCAGGTGAGAGATATCCATCCTCACAGCCGAGGTGTCGACAGGATTGGGTTTCAGGAAATCAGACTCTCGGTAGCCTGTGTGAAGTGAGACATTCATGCTTTGTCTTTTTTCTCACTTAGACACACTATTTTTCTTCATTTGTTCTTGGGTTTTTTTTTATTAATTCACCCCTTTACTCCTTAATACTCCTTCCATTACTTCCCCTCTTTCCCAATAACCAGACATTATTAGACGTAGGGGTAGCTGCAATGCTCAAGAGGATTCTAACACTACCTGCCCGCTTTTCTGCATATATGTCTAGGCACATTGAAGCTAGGCATCTTAATGCCATAACATCTTGGCTCATGTTTTTGCAATTCACAGTCAGATCATGTCTAAGCTGACAGGACAAAGCCTTCCAGAGGTTCTTTTATTTATTATTGGGGCTGCCAAAGCAATGCAGGGAGAAGCAGTGCCGTGCAGGCAATGCATGGCAGGCTCCTATTATTCTACACCTCTAAACTGGACTCTTTCTTTATTTTTCTTTCATCCACTTTAATGCAGGTCATACCGTAGCTTGCAGACCCACAATATAAATATATCAAAAAGTGCAACTCGATCTCGAGATGGGTGCTATTACTTTTATTGCCGATTGGAATTACCGTGGTGACGTAATTAGCCAAAAACGACCCCTAAAAATCCCATACAAATAAATGCAGTCAGGTGTCGGTGCAATCATCAAAAAATGTATAGAATTTCCCATGCACCCCTGAATGCACCACAGGTGTGGATATCGGCAGCCTCGACACCATAGACTGTATATAACTGGACGAAGCTTCGGTGACGGCACCCATAGGTTTCTGAAGAGCAAAAATGAAGCCAAATGGGCGGTTCCCACCGCCACCATATTGTCTGCGTCACGCGTCTTGTCACGCCCAGAAAATACAAAAAAGGACAAAGAGGTGGAGTTGAGAGTGGCGCTGTGAGGGCGGGGGCGGATGGTTGACACTCTGAGCCGATGTAGCCAGGAGCTAGTCCTCGAGCTAACTGAAGCTAACGGAAGCTAACTGAGGTTAGCGGGCGGCTTTAGCCTGAAAGCTGCGGTAGAGCAACTCTGCTACCCTCTTCCATCCAGGCTGTAAATACAATATTAAATCGGTAAGTTAATATTTAAATTGAAATAATATATTTACATGAAATTATCATTAACTTAATGCAAGTTTTAAATAATATTTTTAACTTAGTTATTAATAGTGTATGAGATCTATTTAGTCTATGCATGAGATACATGATCAAGCTAAGTTAGTTAGGATAGTTCACATATTTATATTAATATTTGTTTGTATTTAGCCTAATTGTTAGTGATTGTACTACCATGTAGGATCTCCCAGTTAAAAATACTGTTCCCACAGCTATTGTAGATTAGCAACATCTAATATGAATAATATCGATCCTAGTCAATTCTGCAATGTATGAATTTTACTAATCATTTATTGAGGTGTGGGAAGGGATAAGTTCCACTTTTAGTAAGACACTTGCGTTTCTTTTTATAGATTTTGTTTACCAGGTCACAATGGCTGCATGCCTGTCCTCCACAACAGCCAAACAAAGCGGAAAATGTAAGTACCTGTCTCCATCTCTTCATATAGAATTTTAATAGTATTATACATTCAACCAATAGGCCACACCTGTGCAACTACCATTCATTATGCTAGTTTTTTTCTCCATAGCCATTTGGATCATTGGGGACAGCTATGTCTGACATAGTTCTGAGAAAGCTGAAGAAACCATCGGAGGAAACCTCCCAGACGTCCGTATCTCCTGGTTTGGCTGGGGGGGAAGACGTGGAAAGGCCTTTTTCCATTTTTTTTCCCAACTCCCTGTGAGGAAGAGAAGTTTCACAGAAAGTAGCTAAGGGTGGTCAGAAATGTCGCTAGATTTGTCGCTAGGCGCTTTTTTTGAAAAAAAAAAAAAAAGTCGTTAAGGGGGTCTGAAAAGTCGTTAGAAATGGCGACAAAGTCGCTAAGTTGGCAATACTGGAGGGAGGGGTAGATCTGACACCACTCATCATGCTAGGATGCCAGCCGACCGTCCGATGCGAACGGTTCACGCCTCCGCGTCGTCCATTCATTTCTGTTAATGGACACCTCGAAGGGCATTATCCCGCTTATACCATGATCACTTACAAAAAAAGTTACGTATTTAATCAATTAATAATACTTTAATGTGTATTAGAGTTAAAATCGGGAAGGTTTTTATTTTTATAAGTCGAGTGCACTATTAATATCTCCCATATACAGGCGTTGCCAAACAACGTGGCCACAGCGACCCGACCTCAGCAGTTGAGTGATGGGAAGTGAGATTGTGGCTTTACCTTACGTTACGGGATACAAAGTGTTAATATGTTAATGTTATCAAACTCACCAAATAAGTTAAAGAAATGATAAAATCACTCAGGTTTTGTCTGTCTTGCTTTTGCGATGTGTCAACTGTGAAATAACGCTGAGTCTCCGTTGCCATGGTTACCATCTAGCGTTTGGGGCAGTGCAATAATTTAGAACTGTCATCAGGCAATTTGACGGGATGCCTTTATCACTTTTTAACCTACACCCTCCAGCCAATCAGAATCGAGTATTCACCCAAACACAGATAAGTGGAGTTAAACTGGACAGCCCCAATAACCTCTGAATAGTTCTACTTGCTAAATTGCAATGTGAGCAGCAGCCAACGGCGGTGCATTATGTCGGCAGGATCATTTAAAAAGCAACCGCGACTATTGTGCGTCTGCCCCATTTCTTTTTTTCACCCCATTTCTGATACAGCGGGGGCAGAAAATGTCAACATAGAGGAAACACTGATATGTGTGTGTGTGTGTCTTGACCGCGAAGCGATCAATGTTATTTTGACGGTGAAATGAGCACAATTCAATAATTTTGTCAAATAAAATCATGAAGCCCTGTTTGCCCACAGCTTTTACTAAAACTATGTGAAGTTTGAATAAATCAACATGTAAAGTAAATAAGAAATGTGATCATTTCAACCCATATTCGACCAAGCAGCCTTATCTTACATGCACAACATCTTAACCTGTTCAGTTTGTAGTTTCCCAGCGTGGTTAACTAGCTACTTTGCTAATTAAGGAGCTCAGCTGCAGGAGCTTCATCTACAAATTAACTTACAGAAATATTATTTTACTTACCGAAAAAAATGGAGCAGAGACTTCTTGGACGGTCTGTTAGTGCAATCAGTACCACAGCAAAGCCATCTTTGTCCAATAAGTGCACGATTTATATCTAAACACTAATAAAGTTTGCGGATACAACTGATGTTCAAGTTCAGAGAAAGGAAATGGCCAAAGTCTTAACGTGAGTCCCAGGCTGAAGGCCTTCCACGGAGCAAGCAGGGGGGGTAAGCAGTCTATGGCGGCAAGCTGCTAGCCACCAGCAACCAGCCCTAGCGCTGACGGCTCATCCGAGACCTGTCAATCAAAAGGACACGGCCCTAATTATTCATAATTTCAATATTAAATTATGTCCAAACGGATGAGTTAGAAAAAAATTCACCCCCCTCAGAGTTGTCATGACGATAAACCTGACCTATTAAACCTAAAATGGTTTTTTGAACCAGGCTGTAAACATGTTTATTTCTGCTGTGAAGTTGGCCTTTTTAACATGGGAGTCAATGGGAAATTGCTCCTTTCTGGAGCCAGCCTCCAGCGGATGAGGGGTGAACTGCAATTTTTGTTGCTTCCGGGATGGCTTCAAGTCTGAGCGGCAGAGTTTGCCCCTTGCTCGACACAGAGACAGACAGCAGCAGAACAACTGGCAGTATGTGCGTTCATAATACGGCAAGTTTGATGTTGTGATGCAGTCAGTATGTTTGTGTTTAGTCCTGAGTGTATTTTGATGAAGTAGCAGCTTTTTCCTGCTTCTGTTTATACGCGGTATGGCATGAGTGGCATTTCGTTTAGAGGGAAAGTGATAAGAAAGCTCAGATGACCCAGCATTCTACCAGCATTTAAAAGCATCATTTACGCACAAATCTAGAGAGGTCACATGAGTTTCAATACCCCTTGTGCACTTGTAACTCTGATCTGTGTGTAAATGTGGTTTTGTCTGTGTGTATCAGGCGATTGGTGCTTACACATTTAACGATTTGTATGCCTTGGAGCCGTTTCATTTTGTAGTTTTAAGTTAGTGTATTTTGAAATTGTGGATGTGTAAATGTATTTTGTACTCGTAATTTCTTGACATTTGTGTTTACATTTGAGCACATAGTTTCAAGTACCCGAAATTATGCACAAAATGTATTTTACGGTTTACATCATGTTTTACACATACAAGTACCTAAAGCTACACACAAAAAAGGCGGACACAAATTACAAATCAAGTATTACAAAAACAGATGTTTTTTCTCCATATGTATTGCTCATTGGTCAATTTTCGCTTTTTGACGAACTCTTATTAGTTGCTCGGATGCTAATGATAACATGCTACCTAGCATTAGCATGCTAGTTCATGGTACCTTTTTGTCTAATTTTGTTGTTTTTAACTAACTCGTCGTACTGATTGCTCAAATGCTAATGATAGCATGCAAGCTAGCATTAGCATGCTAGTTAGCATTACCATGCTACCTCTTGCTCGCATTTTAGCTTATTTTCAAATTTAGTTTAACTTTTTGTACTGATTACTTTGAGGCTAATTATGACATGCTAACTACAATTTGCATGCTAGTTAGCATTGGCATGCTTGCTCATGTTAGCATTTTAGCTAATATTTGGATGTTTTCCTTCTGATTTTTTTAGGTTAACGATAGCATGCTAATTAGCATTAGCATGCCAGTTGGTATTAGCACGCTAGGTAGCATTACTTATAAGTATTTAACTTATAATCACATGATTTATTTTTTAGCTTTTTAAGGTTTGAATCTCAATCCATTGATCTTGCTCTGCCTAACTTGGCAAAAGAACCTCTGATTCAGGGTCCAACCCCCTGATTATGCGCCACGTGATGTGCCCCTTTAAAATTTCCTGAAATGTTCTAGTTATTATTCCTCTCCTGTTTTTTCGTCTTTCTTTCTTCTTGCAGCTGTTTGGGGTATATATCTGCTCTCTGTTCTTCATTTTAAAGGTGGACCATGAAAGGCAATCATAGTTATTGGGGAAAAAAAGCAAAATTAGAGAGCCATTAGAGTATTTCTGACATCTTCTGCCAAAGCCTTAAATGGTTCAGAAACATTCTGTCCTCCTCCGCCCTTGCTCCCTCTTTAACCCCACCCCTTTTGTTATTTTTTTCTGTCTGCTAAACCTGTCACTTTGATGAGTTGTGTGCAATCTTCTCGGGGGCCGTTCTGCTTTCACCAGGGCCTCCATCCTTCCTGGTACAGTGCGTGTCCTTTGATGTAGCCCCTCCGTGTGGGTAGACCCTGGCCCTGCTTGACTAAAGCTAAGCTTCTGTAGTAGATTTTAGCACCACTTTTCTACTAAGCATAGAAGTAGATAGCTAGATGCTAGTATTGGTGCTTGGATGCGTGTGTATTTTGTTTGCTGTCAGATAAAACAGACGTGCAATCCAACACACTGAACGCTACACAACCTATTACTACCAGGTTATTATTATTCCAGTCAATTACAAAGCGCTGTGCAGCTTAGGGTTTAAATGGCCTCGGGGCCAGCTGTGAACAAGCGCCTCACTACTGCTGATGATTACACTTGCTATATGAACTGTGTCCTAATCGTGGTGGACAGCTAAAATTAAAGCCAGGTACTGCTCCTCCGCCCTCCCAACATTCCCTGAGATAAACCTACTCCCCCGCTGAGCACAACCTGAGTCCATTTTTAAACTTTGGCTCAATTGTTTTTGGGGGAAGGCATCAGAAGCGTCCGATGAACTTTAAAAACTAATGTTAATGACAGTTTCTATATGACAGACATCTTAGCCACGATCTGTAATGACAGGCTTCAGAAATAAAAAGTTGTACACATGAATGCTTTCTGATGTTTTTTTATTATTATTTTTGTTCTTTTTTTTTTACTGTCAACCTGACCAAATTCCTTTAAAATAAGAGATTATGATACAGTACAGTGCCCTGCAAAAGTAATTTAGTGTATGGATTTCTAATTTTGTTTTTTAGAAAAATGAATTGTGACAAGCCAAGTACATTTCTATTCAGCCCCATCAAGTCTGTACTTTGTAGAACCACCTTTTACTGTAATTGCAGCGGCAGGTTTTTTGTCTTTTACCAGCACATGTAGAGAATACAACTGTTGCTGATTTACTTAGGCTTGGGACCATTAAGGTTTGGGAAATAATGGGTTTTCCTCTAGGATTGTCCTGTATTTAGCTCCATCCATCTTCCACACAATCCTGACCATTTTTCCTCTTGGGACTGGAGATATACAGTGGGGCAAAAAAGTGTTTGGCAGCCCCCGATTGTGCAAGTTGTCCCACTTAAAAATATGAGAGAGGTCTGTCATTTTCATCATAGGTAAACATCAATAATTCCCCGCAAGATTGGTCTCATTCTGTCCGTAAGGTTCCAGCGAATATAGTCCCGTAAAATTATTAGGTGTACAACACATGATAGATCCTCAAAGGCACAAATACTGCAGAAAACGTATACCAACTTGAGATCAGCTCCAACAATTTTTTTCACTTCTATTGGTCATATCAGGCGTAATTTATTTCCATCGGCGATAACTACACGGAAGTGTTGGCATCAGATTGACACCTAGGTTTTCCAATTAGAAAGGGTCTGGGGGGGGTGACTGGAGCCTCAAATAACCAATGAGTGTCGCAGACAGCTGAACACTGAAGCACAACTCCCACACTTGTAGAATCAACCAGTTTAATTGCACATTGAGTGACGTTGTAAACTTACAGCCAATGAGCAGCTGAGCATGCCAATGTACAGTTTGTCATGCTTTCATGTCAACAAAAACGTAGGGGGCTGTGCCTAACCAGCATTTTGTTTCTCCCCAGACTTGGTGCATGAATTGTGAGTGCTTGTTTCTTGTGGTTTCACCAAGTTTATTTTGTTTGTTTTACATATGGCTAAACAAACAGAAAACACAAATACACGCTCGAGGAAGTAGTGCAGGCATGTATTAGGCGGGATAGTGATTTGTTGGACCAGGAGCAGTCTGAGACCAAAGTGACATTTCTGTGGTGGACATGGTGGCTGATGACATGCTTTTGGATGGGCTGGATAGGTAAATGTGTTTTTATTGTGCTTTTGACTGTATTCTCGGGGCGTCGCGTGGCATAGTGGTTAAGACGGGCGCCTCATGTTCGGAGGCCTCAGTCCTTGAAGTGGTTGTCCTGGGGTTCGAATCCACCCTGCGGACATTTGCCGAATGTCTCAGGTTCCTCTAGATGTAAGCTTTTAGTAGAGCCCTCATTGAAGCATTCAAATGTTATGGCACTTTTTCCATACGTTCCCAAATGTGTCCAAGTTGGATAGGTCTGGACAAACCAAAGGTCCATCTATAAAGCACCTTGACATACCTACATAAAAACTGGTGTAATTTTTTATTTTTTATCTTTCCATATTTGAAATGTGAGTAGTCAACAAATTATGTTGGCACATAGTGTGTTTCAGTCCCCAACTACCTACTGCAGCTAAGGCACCTTTATTTTCAGAGAGCAATTTAGGCGAAGACAAACAAATATATTTTTCTGTGAGTTCTTTAGTGCAAAAGTTTTTATCAGTCATAGCTGCAGTGATTCTATCTGCTATGGGTGAAACTAGAGGGTGTTACAAAGAGCCCAAACATATATTAATACTTCAGAGGGTTCAATAACAGCAATAATTCTAATTTGGAGAGATCATACTACACGTGATTTAGCCGAAATGACCCCGCTTGGCGGATTCAGCCTCTAGAACATCTAAACCCTCATGAGAAGTCATCTGTCTGAGGCAAAAATCCAAAACCTCATAAGAATAAACCTCATCAGCATGCAAACTACTGGGTGGTAACATGGCAACGTGATGCTGACGCTTTGCAGATTTCTGCAAACCTTTGTGCCTAATTGTTATCTTTTTTTATTTATTTTGTTCTGTCCGGCAGTGTGGCACTCAGAACTGGTGTGTGAGTACCAGTAGAAGCCCAACAGATTTACTTTCACAAGTGGAGCAAAACGGCTTTTGCTATAGTCCTCCACTTCATATATAAAATGTGTAATAAATCTTTATTAGA